>RAQS01000288.1:0-24713 GCA_003698115.1 Aspergillus sp. HF37 | reverse complement strand
CCAACGCCCCTAACCCCGCTGCACACCTTCCTCCTCACCGGCAACATCTGGGTGCTCAACGAGCCTAACCCGCGCGCCCACGGCCTCTGCGCGATCCAGGAGCTCCTCGCGCCCGCGCCCACGCCCACCGAGCACAAGGACAGTCCTCCACTCCCGCTCCTGACGCGTCTGGACTTCGAGCGCTGGATCGGATCCGTCATGGAGCAGTGCGGCTACGACGGCGCGGTGCATCGGCTGGAGTACCGGGCGCCGGCGAGCGTGGGCGGGTTTGCGCGTGGGCGGGAGGTGTACGTGCCTATGCTGACCGCGAGGCAGTGGAAGGGTGCGCTGAATGCTCATGTTTTGGCGAGGGAGGAGGGTGATCCGGTTTTCTATCTGGTGGATGATAGTGATGTTGGGCCTGGTCGGGCTGCGGAGCAGAAGCAGCTGGAGGAAAGGCATCTGGGGAAGGGGCAGGAGACTGGGGTTGTTTCTGGCTTTGCAGATGGAGAAGGAGAGGGTGATGCTGTACTCGATGGCTGGGTTTGATTGACATGGGGTCAATACAGCACGCAGATAGCAGGCTTGGGTTCGGGAGTTTTTGTTTAATGAGGACATGCATGTCATTAGCACTTCAATGAGAATGAGAAACGCTAAACCGACAAACCAGACAAATAAATCAGCTCTCCTTCTGCCCAGCTTTTTTCGCCTTCCGCTTCGCCAGAACATCCACCGGATCCGCAAACCCATCGCCCTTCATCCAAGCTAGAGCCTTCCTAACCCCCTTTCCCTGCACAGCCGACGGCCTGGCCTCGAGAATCGCGCCCATAAGCGCCAACGACAGCACGATAACCCACAGCTCGCCGCCGCGCCAGCCCTTCCACAGCCCGCGCTTCACGCCCGCTTTCCACGCTGAGTCCACCGCCGCGCGGAAGAAGTACAGGAACGTGCTGCGGCTGTTGCCCAGGAACATGAACGGCAGGCCGCCCAGCGCGCCGCTCAGGTAGAACCGCTTCGTCGGGAGCGTAGACCGCGGGAGCAGATTGCTCCAGAAGCACACGCTGCCCCACGCGACGCCCAGAGCCGCCGAGAACACCGCCGTCAGGCTGATGATGCGCCTCGACAGGCCGTTCACTGTGGCGATTGGATGCACGAACACATCTTTGAGCCTGAATGCTGAAAGCGCCACGGTGATGGCGCCAAGGAAGCGAGCGAGCGGCGGGACCGAAAGGAGGATGTGATGCAGGAACGCGGTGTTGCAGCTCGGAACGCCGGGATGAAGCAGCGCGCACGACAGACTCGGGATCGACGGGTGGGCTAACGCAGTAATCGACGAGACGGATTTCAATGACGCCGGCAGCGTGCTGGGGGTCGAGGGAAACAGAATCGGGGAGGCGAACGGCCTGTCACGATCAGCGCTGGCAGAAACAGAACCAGACATCCAACATACGGCCACTTCAAGTTCGCCATGCTCGCAAGCGAATCCACGACCTCCTCCTTCTCCGGCCAATAAAGCTCGTCCGGGAACCTGTCGGGACGGTCCTGGATATACCCGGGCGAGAATCGGAGGATGATCTTCCCAAACCACTGGACCCGTCAGAACGTATAATCCAAAATAACCAGAGATAATCACACCTTCGGCGCCGTCTCCCGATCAAACACAAAAGCATGGAACAGCTGCGCGCAAGACACCGGCATGAGCAGCCAGCTCCCAAACCACCACGGCCGATTCGCACACCACCCCTTCTGATCCAGCACATTGTACAGAAACTCCAGACTCCGCGTCGCCGTGTAGATTGCCGCCGTCAAGCGCAGCTGGCGCTGCGGGCTGATTCCCAGCGCGAACCCGGCCGCGCTCGCCGCCACCGCCGGGGCATACCGCGAGGTCAGCGCCTGCGACACGCGGGGATTGCGCGCTCGGAACGGCCGGGCGTCGTCTGTCCGGAGGTTCGCGCGGAGTCGGACGAAGAAGCGGTAGAGGAGACGGTGCAGGAGGAGGACAAGGGAGAGGGCCAGCGAGAGGCGGAAGTTGGGGGAATGGACGAGCGACCTCTTGGGTCTATTGCGAGGGTCAGTCTGGTCGGCAAGCTAGACGGAGCTGGATTCCCACGCCTATGGGTCTGGACTAACCTAGACGTAACGCCCTGGATTCTGGCGATGATCATATCAGCCAGCTTGAGCGCGGCTCCCGAGCCGAGGAAGACTCGCAGTGACGACCGCACGGCCGCTTCATTGTGCTTGTTCCTGGGGCGGACGATGGACTCGAACCGCGACGGGGCTGGGAGGCTGTCTTTTATGCGAGAGGAGCGCGCGAGGGCGTAGTCGTGCAGGAGGCGGTATTCCTTGGGGGTGAGGGAGACGCGGAGAGCATCGCGGGTCAGGGGATGGACACTGTCGGCTGAGTCGGAGGGAGTCCCAGCAGTCGGCATGGTGGAAGAATGGCTCTGGGTGAGCAGAGCAGAGGTTGTTGCCCTAACCTGTAGACTGGATGGAGAGTTGCAGCGAGGTCGAGGCGGGCGGAGAGCCGCAGAGACCTCGGCACCTCCGCACTACTACTGTATACAAGTACTACTACGTACTCCAGAGCATGTATACTACTACTATAGTACTACTATGTGTAGTTCAACATTGTATACCGCATAGTATCAAGGAAACATCAATATCCTCTTGAAGCATACACATACACCGAGGACAAAAACGGTATACCGACATCCGCGCCATGCGATAATCAAGCCATCCATATCACTGCGCCGTAAACACCGAAACTTGCTTAAAGATCACCAGAAACTGCACCACCCGATCCAATGCTGGCAGATGTTCTCCACGTTCGTCGCCTGCGCAAGGAGCTTGTCCACCTGGTCGCTGACATTCAGCTCCTCATGCGCCTTGAAGTCTCTGCCCGTTAGCTTCTCCTTGACGCGCGCCAGCACCTGCAGCGCCCGCGCGTTCTGGGCTTCCCGCGCCTCATGCGGAATATCCTGCGCATCGAGAATGCCGCCCTCAAGAATCGACGGTCGCCGATGCCGCGTGTAGTTGCTGGGCTGCACCCCGTGTTCAAGATTCACGTTGGCCTGCGAGGATTGTCGGCGCTCAGCGCTGAACGACACCCGTTCTGGGGATTCGCGGACTCCCAGACGCCAGTTGATCAAGGGATCGTGAATGAACTAGCATACGTCAGTATAATCGTCTCTGGCTGATTCAATACATTGCGACTTACCGCTTCCAAAACAGCCATCAGCGAGTCCTTGTTCTCTCGCAGAACACGCATCACCGCCTCGCAGGTAATCCGGTAGCTTCCCTCGATGTTGCTGACTTCCATCGCGAATGTCAACATCCGAGTCAGTCGGAATGGCACTCGTTCTGGGTACTTCTCCCGGTGCATCGCAACCTCGAAGCAGTCGCCGAAATCAATGTGCACCACCTTTCCAGTGGTCCGCTCCAGAAGCAAGTTGGACGGATGTCGGTCGCCCAGGCCAAGGATGTAACCGACCATGGACATCACACCAAGCGACCGGGTGTAATTGGTCCGCCGCTCGAGCCACGCCTCCGAGCTCTTGCTCTTGAGCCACAGCACCCGATACAAGTCCTTGCCCGTCGTGTTGTCCATGGCATATCCAAACACCTCAACTTTCTGCATGAGCGTGAGATTGTCGTAATCCGGTGCCATCTGTAGCATGATGCGATGCTCGATGTTAAGAAGAATGCGCCGGCTCTCCCGGTATTCCTTAATCAGCGCGTGCAGCGTGTCGCTGTTCGACACCCATCCCAAGAGACCCGAGTTCTGTGACAGCGGAATCGCTGGGAATTTCTGCACCGACAAATGTCGCTTGAAACTCTCGCCGTCATTGTCAAGAAGGGTGTTCACGAGCCCAAAGAGCTGCATAACCCGCTCGTCCTGCCGGATATCCTCATGGCCCTTGACCACATACATGTACGAGCTTCCGTCACTGCCCTTCAGCGTCATCCTCCTCGGTCGCTTTTTGGTCTGAAGAACGTGCAGGATAGGGTCGAAGTTAATGATCCGAATCACGGGTCTGCCGCTCTGATAGGTTCCCGGAACAGCAAGATCAAGGTCCACGCAATCCTTGAGCTTAGGAGAGACATATTTCAGATCAAGAATCGACAGCTGCGGGAGCTGCCGACTGATCTTCCGGAACACGGTGTAGTAGAGATCCCACGCTTGGTTAAGGTCGCCAATCTCCTCGGTCTCGCGATACAGCATACAGTAATGCTTCGCCTCGGCAAGGTCGCGTCCGAAAGCCTGCGCAAATGACACCTCACGCAGGGTCTCGGCCCCCTTGTCCAGCATATCGTGGAGAGGCGCGAGGGTCGCAAACATCCCCTCCACATTATGATCACCGAAATACAGTCGAGACGCTTCTTCCAGCCCTTCATGCCACAGTTCGTGCCACAGAACCGCAACCCGGATCAGTTCGTGACTCACAAGGTCCGCCTGCTCGACAAGTTTGGCGCTGTGGTGTCGCATACTCTCCATGATATTGCTGGCAGACTGAGACCGGCGAGCAACGTTTGACTTCATAGCGACAGTCAAGGGATACACCAACGCCTGCGGGTGAGTCTTGCCGACTTCTGCAAGCAATCTTTGGACTGCACTCCGGACCCTGACATTAGGTTGGTTGATTCGTGCGATAAGCTGTGGTGTGACCGCGAGCCAAGTGTCGATATTCACTGCTGTGAATCCTTCCGAAACAACGGTGTTGACATCTTGATCGCCGCCGTGGGTAAACCAAAGTGTAAGCAGCCTCAGAGTGTCTTGCAGTGATGACGTGGACGACAGTGAGATAGACCGAAGGAAGCCACGGATGGCCGGAATGACATGCTCTGTCACAATGTGTGCCGGGACCATGGCCAGCGTTGCGCCATCCCTACTTGCCTGGCTCGCTATGGTCGTGACGACCTCGAAATTCGCCAACGCCCACGAATGCCACGCTTTGTAGGAATCCCGGTTGTACTTGGTAGCAGCAGAGTACGCATTCAGAACCTCCCGCACATGCTCCGCCTTCCAATCGCCGCGCTGCAGTCCAGTCTGCCATTCCCCTAGCTTGAGATAACTCTTGGCGAGAAGCTCCTAAACTTGCCGACATCGCCAATTCGCTCCCGGAGGCTGAGAATGTCTGCGTGGCTCGGTTCCGCCATCCCGTTTATCCCGTTGACACCGCCGTGGTCAGCATGGGCCACAATAAGGGAATTGAATCTTGAGAAATCCTCGGTTAGGCTTCCAGTAAACTCCTTCAGCATGTGGAGAGCGTCCCATTGGCGCCCGGTCGCCCAGTTGAACTTCAATCGAGCATACGTGACCTCCGGCGGCGTAATCGCCCGCGTGCCGTTGCCGTCTGAGACAACAGTCTCCAATGACGCGAGAGATCGCTCAGCGAGGCCCATCCGGTTTGACTTGCGGCATTGGTTGGCAAATTTAATCCACATGTCAAGATTCTCCCGGGGTGAAGTGACCAGCGCCCTAACTTTGAGCATACGCTGCCACACTTCCACGTTTTGCTGGCATCCAAGTAGGCGCTTGTTCCAGGTCTGCCGCATGGCATCCTGCTTCTCCGGATCGCCGATGTTCTGTTTGTAGATAATAATCTCCTCGAGCTCGGCAAGCATCTGAACGCGGACAATGACATTGTAAGCGCGGTTGTAAGACTCCCCAAGCAATGCCGACAGTTCGGTATCGAGACCATTTCGTGCCTTCTCAATATACATGGTGGCCTCGTCGAACTGGTTACGATGAATGGAAAGGATAGCGCCAAAGAACGAGCGATCCGGTGATTGCTCCTTCATGACGCCTAGATAGGAATCCATCAATCCCCACTGGCCCCGGCCCCAGGCTGCCGCGGCAGCGAGAGGCGCGATTGACCGGCGATGCTCGAGCGAGGCTTGGTTCCACTTCTCTTGAGCAAAGTCAGACAATACTTTCCACTCTCCAAGAGCGTGCAGACACCGCATCTTGCCCATTGTGACACCAAAGGAATCCGGATCGATCTTTTCACGTCGTTTATAGGCAGCAAGAGCTTCCTCCCAGCGCTGGAGCTTTTCGAACCAAGTCTCCTTCAGCTCCACATCACGATAAGCCTGCGCTTTGCGAAGGATTCCAATAGCTGCATCAGATTGTTGGAGTTGGTTGTTGATAGTGATCAGGGCTTCTACCGCCCCCGAGTTCTGATCTTGCTCAAACTCGAGCTCCTTATAATGCAGCGCCTTTGCGTACGCGTGACATGTTGCAGCATGCTTCCCGAGCGTACGAATATCCATTGGAAGTGCCTTGTCATCGTGCTCCATGAACTCAGCCAAGTTGAGCAGAATTTGGACTATTTCAGGTGGAATATTTGGCGACGTCAGAGCCTTCTCAATGGAACGAACCAGTTCCTCCTGGTATTGGTCATACAACTCCGTCCAGCATGACACGAAAGCAGCGTTGAAAAGATCCCGTGCAAGCGGTTGATAAATCCCAGCCAAGCTGGCACAGGCCCGAAGCGCTGGCGACGGCGACTCCTTCAGCAGTTCGACGCTGAAGCGGCGTATCCATTCTTGCCAATCCTCACGAGTTGATTTCTGAGAAGCGTCCCAGGCATTCTTAAGGTGCTGTTGATTCACAACCATCTTCTTCTGTCCAATCTCGGCGTAATTGGTGTCATCCGCGAAAGTTGCGTGGCTCTCATCAGGATTCAAATCCTGTGGAAGCGGATCCCCATTCTGCAATTTTGTGACCAACATCTGGTAATTGACGTGATAGAATTGGTTCTGTTTAAGGACCTTGCTAAGGAGATGCACGTAATGGTTGAAATCTTGGCCAAGCTGCAAGATGAGTGCGCAAATACAGTCCAAGGCAACTTGTCGCAAGATGCGATCGTTCCCAGCAACAACCCGCGACAATGAGTGCACCATGAGAGAGGCAAAGTCAGAAACGTTGACTTGGCGCGACAGCTTTGTCAAGCTCTCGATGGCATATCTTCGGATTGTTGGCGGATTTTGAGTCCGATCGAAGAGGCGTACTATGGACGGAATGATCAGATGCATATATTCTTCTCCGCTGGCACCAAACACCAAGAATGTGTGGAGGATTCTCTCGGATGGCTGCCGCCGCGATGTGTTGTCCTTTTCAAGGGTATCCAGCATCGGAGGGATAAGTCCTGCAAGGTACTTTTTGAATTCACCCTCTAGAGATTTGGAAATGGCCTCTATCAAAGACAAAATCGTAGACTGGACTTGGAAGGATGATTCCCAGAAGTCACGGATGACCTCAATGATCTCCGGGAGGAAGGCCCGAATATGCTGCCTCACTATGCTCACCAGTATTGCCATCTGGTTGAAGTAAGACTCGACGCGGCCCACCGGTGAGCCTCTGATGACCGCAATGAAGCCGGGGATGATTTGTCCCAGGAACGGAACACACTTCAAGCCCAGAGTCTTGAAAATTGTCACTATTGCATCAATGACGGCAGAGTGGTACTGGGCCAGGGAGTTTTCTCGTAATATGTTGTTCATGAGGGTGTGGATGACGACCGTTGGATAGTACTCCTCATTTGAAGGGGTGAGGCCTTGCATGATAAGGGCGACATCGGACACATTCTGCACTTCGTTGATATGATGAACGTCCGGCGCGGTCTCGCTTATCTGCTGGTACTTGTAGGGGTCAAGAGCGCCAAGGATCCCCAGAGCCTTGATAGTCTCTTTGCGGAGCGCCCCAGTTTGCTCGGTCTTGATGATGTTGATGAGGACAGCGAGAAGATGAGGGTATTCAAGGTACGGATCAATAACATAGCCCGAGTTGCCGGCTAACTGACCGAGCGTACGCAAGGCGGCCTCCCGCTTGGCGTGAGATGAAAGGTCCTGAAGAGAATCCAAGATAATTGGCATAAGCTGGGGCAGGTAACATTTCATTTCACGTCCGCCAACATTTGCAAGCTCTCCGACTGCTTTCATCGTGGTCGAGGCAACACCAGGATTTGCATCAGTTGCCTTGGGGAGTAAGGTCGTCACCATGGGATCGACATACGACCTGATGAGTTTGGTCGCATTTGCGACGAAGAGGCTGATAAGTTGGGCACTCTCTTCCTTCTGCCGAGCCGTGTTAGCAAACCCAAGGCTAGTCAAGAGGTTCACGAGCAGTTTCCGCAGAGGCGGGAAAACGTAAGCCGGATTGACGCTTGAAAGTCGGCCAATTATGCAAATCGCAGCCTCCCTGACGGAGAAAACCTCATCATTGACGGCAAGGAAAAGACACCGAATATTCTCGGATCGTGCAAGGTGACGATCAAACTTCCGGTCCAACGACCACAAAACGGTGCGTCGGATATCCGGTTCCGGATCCCCAATACCGACGGTAAGCAGCTTGTCGATAACTTCACTGACAACCTGGATTGAATGGCTGCTGGTCTGATTGATAATCGGGTCATGGACAAACAATTGACAGCACGTAAGAGCCGAGGCTTTTCGAATCTCCGGATTGTCATTATCAACGTAATTGATAGCAACGTCGCGCACGAATTCATTCAATATGCGGCCGGAGAAATCAAAGCTTCCTAGGGTGTGGAGGGCCAGTGCAATTTCGGCATCGGAATGCAGCTCGTGAGAGGCGAAGTCCTTTGCGAATGTTGGCATGGGAGGAAGCCGATTCTCCGGGCAGCCGAGAGGGCGAAATGGTGTGCCGCAGAGAATGATGCTCAGCATATCCAAGAGCTTTCCTTGAATTGTCGGCTTGATCGGTGGGATGTAGTGAGCCATGTCCACGAGAGCTTGGGTCAATGATTCGCTCAGTCCGCATGCAAATATCGGATCCAGCAACGCCTCCATGTACTTGCTGAGCGTCTGCCCCACAGCCAACGAGAGCATACTAATACACTCAAACATCGGAGCTTCATTAACCGCGGCTCTGTTCCGTCTGCAAGACAGTGAGTATCGGGGAAAGCTAGCTGTAGGATTCAAACTTACGCTTTCATAGCTAGACCCTCACGGATGTAAATGATGATTCCATCGAGATACTGTGCGATGGCAACGCCAACAGCATTGGCGATTTTCCCGATGGCAATGAATGCGGCATTTCGTTCCTTATCCCTTTTGAGCTGCGCTTGCAGGTGGATCATAAACTTGTGCAGGTATATCTCGGTGAAGTCGACAGGGGCGTAGGAAGCGAGGACGGGAATCGTCAGAACGACTTGGTTGCGGATTTTGGGATCACGATGGTCCTTGAGGCGGAGGACGATGTCGCAAGCGTTTCTGTAATGCTCATTCATAAACATAGCGCCCTTCAGAAGAAGCCCCTTGAGAACCAGGAGCGATCCATGAATCCAGTCCACATTGTTGGATCGCAGGCCCAGGAGCGCTTCCTCGTGTATCCGCGCAAACCACGATTGACGGACTTGCATATCCCGCGCCGCAATGATTTCAAAGCACTGGCTGGCTGCTTGGGAGGCCGTATCTCGGATGAGGACCTTGGGATCTCGAAGAGCGACCCAGATAAGCTCGAAGATCTGCGGAACGAAACCATAGAGAAGCGTCGGGGAGCCTTTCGCAAGCTCGCGAATGACCAGCACAGCAGCAACACGCCTGCTCTCTTGTCGTTCGGACTGAAGCCATTCGAGAGCGGACTGAATTTCGCTTTCCACCAGCTCGGCAGTCAGAGAGCCGCCGGGCTTGGCCAGACGACCGAGCGATTTGGCCGCATACTCGAGCACCAAGATGTCGCTGCTGCGGAGAGCGCTGCGCAAGTAACTCGCAAACCGGGTAGTCTTCTGAGCCGAATCCACGCCATCGAAATCGATCAGTCGGTCCAGGGCCAACAAACCACCAATCCGCTCGTTGGGATCGCTGCCGGTGACGACGAGTTGGGCGATGCGCTGACTGACTGCGTTGTAGAATTCAAGGAACTTCTCCGGGGGGCAATCTGGATGCGGAGAACCGTGTCGTCAGCAGAGACAGCGGGCAGTCCAATGGCAGAACCTTACCTCTTGAGATGGCAACGACATTCTCATAAAGCTCAGACGAAGCTTTCACGCGTGTCTCCTCATGCTTGGACTTCAGGTCAAGGAAGAGCCTCTGAGTGACGTCCGACAGCGGACCTGATTGAGCCATGGTTGGTTAGAACATCCCAGGAGGGAACATTCATTTGAGGTCAACCTGCAGGCATGTAAGGAGACACAGGAGGAGCATGGGAGGAGGGGAGAGGGGAGAGAAGGTGAGGATGGAGGAGAGTGGGAGAGAGAGCGAGAGGCAGCTCGGAGTCGAAGAGAAAGGCGGCGGCCGGGCTGGTGCACGGGCCACCTGCTTCTATTGTCCGCTATCATTCACCTTACCATTCACTTACTATTCACTCTGCTGTTTACTCTGCCATTCACTCTGACTCTATTGCCCGGACAGTGTTAGGGAATATGAAGGAATACAGCGCAACATACGGATTCTGCAGCTGTCGTTCGATTCATCACTCCCATTGACACTGGAGCCAGCTTTTTCGTGGCCAGAATGCCTGGACCAGCCAGGAACTTGACACGGAGTACTGGCCACTGCAAGACGTGAGTCACTGTCAGGCTACTCCGAGCAACCTTGATGCTCGGCTCCGATCTGGTAGAAGCTGTACGAGTCAGGATCTGGAGAGGCGCAAGCCAGTCTGACCCCATCCATCGACCCAATATTTGGTGCTTAAAGAGTCGCGCATCAGTGGAATTCTGCAAAGACGACACTCTGCGAAGAAAGCCTCGGTCAATGTCAACCCAGAAGTACTCTTCTCGCTCGGTCTCTTCTTAATCTACAAACGGTAGGGCTTTAAGCCACTCCTTGCGCTCCTCCTCATTCCTAGCTTCACGGCCCAAAAGTCGCTCTATCCCCTCGGCCAGCTGTCTCTTGGACAATTCATAATCCGCATCGCTGACCCTATCATCCCAGTGTTTGAAACATCCAGTGTCGCTAATGAAGCAGTTCATGGGCCCCACGCCCTGAGCCCACAGCTCTTCGTCCCTGATCTGCTGCTGGACCTCAGCGGCCGAGAACTGCAACGGGCAGGGTATTCGTGGCAAGCTATCTGGTCCCATGCCGACAATCTTCGACCACTCGTTCCCCACATCCTCAGCAAGCTACTGAGGGAGGGTTGGTAGTCCATTAACGTCAAACCCGGGACAACACTAACTTGGTGACGGAGTGTATCTTGACCTTGCATGGCCTGGAAGGGTTCTGTGTTTACTTGACAGGATCGAGCCAAGTAAAGGTTGTGAAGCGTCTGTGCTCGGTGCAATGCTTTCGCGTTCTGCTGTTTGTCGAGGGTCATGGAGTCAAGGTTTGCAGGAAGACGGATTTGCTGCAGTTCCTCAGGAGCAGGGCCATTGTAATCCAGCAAACTGGCGCGCGTGACTTGCATGAATAGTGGGCAGGCGCTGGCAGATTGCCAATCAATGATGCCCAGGATATGGGTTGACTCTTCTGGATCGACGTCTATGTTTTGCAGGTTCAAATCGCCATGCCATAAATCTGATGCATGGGTTGCTTTGTTTTCTGGGAGGACATAGAGCGCAACTTTGAGGTAGTTATCCAATGCGGAGAGTTTTTTTTCGAAGCGCTAGGCTGGTATTGCCTGAGACCATAGAAAAGCCCTTCCGGCATCAACAGATATCTGAGCCCTGCCCTTACACAGGCAATCTCTCTATAGGCAACCGCCGCCACGAACTCTGTGGGTGTATACCCTGAGAAGGACTCACACTGTTAAGCATAGAGTCGTTAAGGGGTTAGGAGAGATCATCTTACATGGTCCACGATCGATGCCCAGGTCCCCCCTCCCAAAATCGAAAAATGAGCGATGGTTGGTCGGTCCAATGCCAAACTTCGCGCTCTTATCTCGCTCCCATTCCCGTCAACATACAAGGGTGACATGTTATCGAGCGTAGCAGAGGTCATCCTTGTAGCCCCAAGCTTCGTGAACTTTGTCGAAACGAGAGCCTTTTCAAAATCAACGACTTGTAGCACAATCTGAGCTTTCTGCTTCCCCTTCATGCTGTCCCACACATCACTCAGCATCACACCTCCCTGCTTCTCCAGGATGATATACTCTGCTCAAACAGGGTTTTTTGACGCTCTCGAGCTCCATGCACAGACTCTAGGAACCGGGAGACGGAGGACACTTCTCAGCTAGCGAGGTTAGTCGATATTGCCAATCAAGAGGAGTGGAGAGAGAAGAAAAGGAAAAGAAGCTTGTACAAAGTCCATGGATGCGACCTCACTGGCCGTAGTGAAGTGAGGTCTGCCCGCATTAGGATTCGGCAGTTTGGCAATTGCCTGGCGCCCATCGCTCATGGTAAGCTGAAACACCTTGTTATGCTGGCCTTCTGAAATCTTGACAACCTTAGCGCAAGACTTTGATCCAATGGCAGAAGCAGCAAGTTCCAGAAGTTTTGGCATGTCGAACTTGACATAGCGGTATGCAAGTTGCTGGGGCTCGCGCCAGAGCCATCAACCTGAGGTAAATCGATGGAGTGCCTCCAAATCATGATTTGAGTCTGTAGAACCATGGCTAGATGCTGCAAGGTATTTCTTTTCTTTTCTCATGCCTCGGAGGTCCGGCTGGGCCTGAAGCATTCTGCGAGAATCGGAACTGAAGCATCTGTCTGTCCATAGGCCCAACGCAGGGAAAACGAGAAATGTGCGGCGTATTAATTAAGTTTCTCAATGCAACACTGCGAATGGCCTTCATGATACATAACCGAGCGACCCTGAAGGCTGTAGTCGTAGGTGATGGTACAGATAAGGCTTGGTGTAACTTGCTCTCTTTGGCTAAGCGCCGTGCTAGCCAGGAACCACGAGCAACAAGGACATGCTTGGGAATCTCTAGCGATAACCCAAAGCTTGGGCCAGCCTACTTTACCCTGAACTCCCGAGACGCGTGGGCTATATAAAAAGCGCCGTGGAATAATTCCGCCTGATAGAAGCCGGTCCGCGAGTCGGGATTCAACCAGAGCCGTTACCCCATTTGTCAGCGTGAATCCAAGAGGGGCATAAAATCATCCCCCGCGGCCCATACATGTACGTACACTCTGCGCATACTCTCTCAGAATAGAGCACCATACACAATGGGAAAGGTTCTTCTCACCGGTGGCAGTGGCTTCATCGCCGCTCATGTTATCGACTTCCTGCTGGACCATGGGTATGCATATCTTGGCCCCGTGTGGCTTTCAAACCAGCTAACCCGGATAGATTTGACACTGTAGTCACAGTTCGGTCCCAGGAGAAAGGCCAGAGGATCCTCGACGCCCATCCCAACACTCCCAAAGAGAAGCTGTCCTTCGTTGTTGTCGAGGATGTCGCCGCAGACCACGCATTTGACGAGGTTGGTCGACCGATCTGGGCGCCATGAGCAGCTGTTAATGCACGGCAGGCTGTCAAATCAAACCCGCCCTTCGACTACGTCCTTCACACGGCGTCTCCTTTCCACTACAACATCCAGGACCCGGTCAAGGATTTCCTCGATCCGGCGATTAAGGGAACCACCGGCATCCTGAAGGCAATCAAGGCCTATGCGCCGACGGTGAAGAGAGTTGTCATCACCTCGTCCTTTGCTGCCATTGTCAACGCAAATGGCCATCCCAAGGTCTACAGTGATAAGGAATGGAATCCGATGACCTGGGAAGAAGCCATGGATCATTCCAAGGTTTACAGGGGTAGCAAGGTATGGTGATAGTTTTCTTATTCTGCGCCACTGGTGGCTGACACCGTCAGACCTTCGCCGAGAAAGCAGCGTGGGACTTTGTTGAAAAGGAGAAGCCCAACTTCAACATTGCAACCATAAACCCGCCGCTTGTCCTGGGTCCTATCGTGCACTACCTGAATTCCCTCGACGCCATCAACACGTCAAACAAACGGATCAGAGATATGATCCAGGGCAACGCGAAGGACAACCTGCCGCCAACCGGGACATTCATCTGGGTCGATGTTCGCGATGTCGCCCTGGCTCATGTCAGAGCCATGGAAGTTCCGGAAGCAGCTGGGCAGAGATTCTTTGTCACGGCCGGCCATTACTCAAACAAAGACATCGCGGACATCATCCGGGAGACGTATCCTGAACTGGCGTCTAAACTGCCGGCAGATGCAACCAGTGACATGCCGGCGGATATCTTCCAGGTCGATAACAGCAAAACCATTGAGCTTCTGGGGCTCAAGTACCGCCCTCTGAAGCAGAGTGTTGCAGATACTGTCAAGTCACTGCTGGCTGTTGGGGCATAATTCCCTTAAAGCAGTATGATAGAATAGAATTAAAATTCTGTGCATGTTGTTCGTACAGAGTAGTCGGGCAGTAAGGTCTGTGGTAGCCAAGACTGCACTGTGGGCACTGCGACCCTCCGTACTCCAACAACTTCGCCGGCCGACTTTTTCTGCAACTCTTCAAGGGGATTGTTCCGTTGTTGGGACTCGCAATTCTCCATGAGCGCCATGTCGTCCGCCAGGTTATCGCCCACAGCGAATCTGCTGCGGAAGTCGCGGTTTTTCACCCTTCCGCCGCCATTGTCACCCCCTCCGAATCCGCCTACCTCGAAGCCGGTCTTTGAATCCGACACCGCAACCCGTCCATATCCGCTCCGAGCCTCAGTGGTGACGCCAGGGTCGTCGCTGGCCAAAGGAGACTGGGGACTTAAGCGACCACTGCCAGCAAGATCGACATGGAAGAAGTCGTCAAGGCCGGTGGTCCGGGTGATTGAGCAGGACACGTTCGAGCATTTTACCGACTTCGAGTCCGCGTCGGACCACGTCATGACCCTGGAGAAGTTCCAGGACATGAATTTGCCCGTCTCTTTGCTTTCCAAAGTCGACTACTCAGCCAGCCGCCTGCCGGAGCATACGAGTCCATTCGAGGAGAATCTCGATAACACGGAGACGAGCGAGGGCAGAAATGAGCACAACGCAAAGCAGTTCCGACAATCTGGGCCTTCGCTGACGGAGCTGACGGAGGGGCAATTCGCTGATTATCTCAAGAAGATTCAGAACGGAAAGCCAGAAATTATGCGAAAACTTCGGAGCCAGCTCGAAGCGAACCGTCTCGCGCAACGAAGGAAGGAGGCTCAAGATAACGGAGAGGATATGGATCACATACAGTCGGAGATGAGCGACGAGGAATTCAGGGCCACGATCAAGGAGTTGCGAGAAAATCCGTTCGCGCTTGGTCCTGTAATCTACGATGTGCTGGATATCCCATCCCCGGCTAGTGCTCCGTCTGCTCGCTTGCGGTATAAGTACTACGAGTCTCCCCCGACGAAGCTCGCCGCTACCGAATACGCAAAGTCCGGTCCGCCCAAGACACACCCGTCCGGCGGTCTGTCCTACCAACGCTCGCATACGCAGCTCTACAACCACCCGCACTACGGCCCCCAGGCCTTCCAGCGGCCGGTGGAAGCGCGTGTCTTGCGGCCGAAGGGTAAATTCAAGGGCAGAATGGGTAGGGCCGTTGCAGGCGTCGGGGGTATCGCCGTGGAGGATGTGAACTCGCTGAGCTTCGTCGAGCAGGGCGCGCCGCCTGGCCTGGGCTCCTTCGACGCATCTGTCCCTGGCGGCGGCAAGTACTGGGTGTCGCCCATCCGCGCCTATATCGATGCAGCGGGCAAGATCTCTCTGGCATCCTTCCAGGCCACCGCAGCAGCCAAGGCGGCTTATGGCGTCGAGGACTACAAGAAGCCCACCCCGGCAACAATTTCTGCGGCGGCTCGCGCTGACAGCCGTTGGGTACCCTTAATGGACCGGAACCGTTCCAATGCTGGCGATAGCTCCGCTGGGCAATCGAACCAGAACACCGAGGGTGCTGCGCGGAATCTGATGAGGACGCTTGGGGGGTCGTGAGGGTGTTGATCTCGGGGAACAGGGCGCATAGTCATCTGTATTGTTAAGATGGTCATGTTGGTTTTGTAATATAGATTGTGTTCTGGCGGTCAATGTGAATTGTATTTCGAGATCAATCGATTCGATGACAACTATCTAGCAGTCTTTGTATCTGGGCACGGGTATCATCCAGTAACGCCTAAAAAAACCATGCAACATGCCTGTGAACATCAGAACTGGTCGAGGAGATCCTCTTTCTCATCATCGCTGACATCACGCGCATCTCGACGCTCTTTCGGCACATATCCCTCGATGGAGCCTCCTCCACAATCCTCCTGACGAATCTCAGGCGACCTGACCGAGCCACGATGAACATTCTCCTTCTCCCGGACATGAACATCGACCCTCCCGGGTTGGGACGGTCTCAAGTCCCCACGCTCAAGGGCAAGGGCATTTGACCGGGGATCGGAGTCACGGAGATCCAAGCGCTTGAGATCGTCCGCAACACCAGACGCCAGATCCCCAGAGCCCGCGGCCGCTTCCTTGCCCTCCTCCTTCCTGGCGAGCTTCGCCGCGCGGCTCTCCTCGAGCAGCAGAATGTCCTTGGCGCGCGCGTCGTCCGCCTGACGCTCCCACACGGGCTCCTCGGCCAACTGCACCCGGATATACATCGCGCGCTCCGCACACTCGCCCGAACACCACATCTCCAGCTTCTCGCGGGGCACGATGTTCATGTCGCGGCCGCGGCCGGCGGGTCCGCTGCCGGGGGGACCCCAGACAATGCGATAGCCGGTCGCGGCGGAAGATTCATCCTTACGGTGTTCACGCGGACAGAGAGCGTAGCCGCAGAGGCCCTCGATGTTGCGCTCTTTGATCAGATTGTCGTAGTCGGCGGGCTGGAAGGGGAGGAGGGCGGACTTGAAGGCGGCGACATCGTCGGGCGCGGGGGCGGCGGGATCAGCGGCGGGAGAAGAGCGCGGGAAGCCGACCAGGTCCAGGATGCGGTCGAGGATCAGGGTCTCGGTGTCTTTCTGGGCTTGGATCTGGTGCGCGTGGTGAAGCGCTATGGCGAAGTGGCGCGGTTCGGTGCCGGGTTTGCGCAGATAGGCTTCTTTTTGCTGCTGCGATAGTTGCGGTGTCGGAGCCAGCGCCGAGGATGAGGCGGCGTGGGCGGAGGGAAGGGAGGTTTTTAGGGCGGGATGGTCGGCGGAAGAGTCAGGCATGGCAGATAGGAGAGATGCAGGCAGAGAATTGTTGTTGTGGTGGTGAAAGTGTAGAGGGAGAGGGAGAGAGAGGCTGGTGATGGAGGAGGCAAACCAGAAGAAAGTCAGTGACTACTCTCTACTTTCTCCAGGTTCTCTCCTCTCCTCCCTCTTCTCTAGAACTCAACTCTACCCTACTCTACACTTCATTCTCGGCACCATGCGCCTCTAGTCTACCACACCTTTCTCTGCCTCCTGTCCAGCATCGCAGTCCTCCAATCCAGCCGATCGACCGCCAGTGGGCCCAACTGTCCCGCCGGTGCCAGGTCTTACTGCCTGTCGACCTCGCTCTCTCCTCTCTCTTCCTCTTCCTCTTCCTCTCTCCTTCCTCTTTTTCCCTTCCCCATTGTCTGTCCTTCCTCCCATCTCTATTGTGCCTGCGATTGATGCTTGTGTCTTTGGTACGTCCCCCGTCCCCTCTCTCAGCCCCGTCTCGCCCAGCTCCCCCATACCGCCCGTTCTCTGACGTACCCCAGGCTGACTTATTCCCCTGGGCATAGTCCTCTCCCTCGCCTTTGTACAGCGCTTGCACCTGTGCTTCTTAGGTGTTGAGCTTATCTTTCTATCCGGTATAGAAACTTGTTTTGCCTGTCTTTTGAATTTGCTAGCTCTGGGCTTGCCTGATGTCCGCCCCGCCCTTCACCGTTCGAGCGGTCTTCGAGTACGCCTCGGACCACGACGATGATCTTACCTTCCCAATCGGCCAGGTCGTGACGGTGACCGAGGAGGAGGACGATGACTGGTATTATGGAGAGTACGCGGACAGCTCGGGGGCCAAGCGGGGGGGCATTTTCCCCAAGAACTTCGTGGAGAAGTATGACCCCCCGGCCCCTCCTCGACCGAGCCGCCCATCGAGGCCGAAGAAGGATCCTGAGCCTGTCGCTCGTCCTGAGCCTCCTGCGGAATTCCCGGTAGCTGAGCCAGCTGAACCCCCCGCTCCTGAAACTCCCGTCGCCGAGACAAAGCCTCAGCCTGAGCCGGAAATGGAGGATACTCCTGCTCCCGAGCCGGAGAGTGCCCTGCAGCCGCCTACGTCGCCGCCTGCTGCTGCGAGTACCTCCACGTCTGCTGAAGCTCCGCCGTCCCCTTCCAAACTAGAGCCCGCTCCAGTTCCTGAGCCAGCGCCGGCGGAAGCGGCTCCCAAGCCGTCGGCTAAGCCTTCTGCTCCTCCCGTTGCCGAGAAGCCAACCACTTCGTCATTCAAGGATCGTATTGCGGCGTTCAATAAACCTACCGAGCCGCCGATTGCTCCCATCAAGCCCGCTGGCTACAAGTCAGGCGATTCGACTTCCTTTATCAAGAAGCCGTTTGTCGCCCCGCCGCCCAGCAAAAACGCTTACGTTCCGCCGCCTCGCGAGCCTGCGCCCAAGGTTTACAAGAGAGAAGAAGACCCGGAGATCCAGGAACAAGCGACAGCGGAATCTCCGGTCTCTGAAAGTCATCCCCCTCCGCCTGCTCCGCCTGTGACTGAGGCACCTGAAGAACCCGGCGAAGAACAGCCCAAGCCAACGAGCTTGAAAGACAGGATTGCCCTACTCCAGAAGCAGCAAATGGAGCAGGCGGCCCGCCATGCTGAAGCGGCGCAGAAGAAGGAGAAACCAAAGCCTCCCAAGAAGCACGTGGAGCCGCAGGAAGAAGCTGGCCGGGCGGACGAGGTCGCGCCTAAAGGTGTCGAGCCTTCGGAGCTTGAGCGGGACGAAGGTGCTGCGGATACGGTGAAACCTGCGCCTGTCCCTACTGAGAAGCCTGCAAGTCCTCCGCATGATATCGCAAGTGATACAAACGATGCCGACTACTCTGCTGCAGCAGATACTGAGGATGGTGGAGACACATCTACGAGCAAGGAGGACATGGAAGAGCATGCTCGACCAGACCCCAGCCGTGAGGCAGCACAGGAGGCCCACCAGAGAGGGGAGGAGGATGATGAACAGCAAGATGAGGAAGAAGAGGTCGATCCTGAAGTTAAGCGCAGAATGGAACTGCGGGAGCGAATGGCCAAGATGAGCGGTGGTGTAGGTATGATGGGCTTCTTTGGTGGTGGCGTGCCCGGCGCGCCTCCCGCGGGTCGCAAGCCCAAGGCGCCTGCTCCTGAGCCTACGGAGCCTGAGACGCCAGCTGGTGAGACTGAGAAGGCCGCGCCAGCAAATGCGCCGCCGGTCCCTATAATGGCATTGCCAGGGATGAACCCTGGCAAACAGGCTGATGCTCCACATGATGTTGAGAAGGAAGAAGATTCTCAGGCTACCCCCATTACTGAGCAGCATCCTGCGGAGCAAGTCACCGACGTCGAAGATACCGTTGAGGAGCCACCTCGGCGCACTTCTGCTGCCGACAGACCACCACCGCCTATTCCCCAAGGTACGCTCAGCTCCTGCTCACTCTGAAGCTCACCGGCTTACGGTCTATGCAGAACGCGCGGCCCCTCCGCCTCCGCCTCTGGAGACGCGCCCTGTCCCGCCTCCTGCTCCTCAGAGACAGCCTAGCTCCCCTCCACCAGTGCCAAGCGGTGCGTTCAGCTGTCCCTGTTCTTTTTATCCGCGCGAAGCTGACGTTTGTCTAGGACGGCCCGTCCCTCCTCCAGTAAAAACGTCGGGTGCTACTGATGCGGGCGACGAGTCGGATGACGAGCTTTCAGTTCATGCAAGGAACCGGTCGCTGAATGCGGTTGCGGCAGACCAAGCCCAGGACACTCAATCGGTCGCTTCGGGCCCTCCCATCCCCGAACATCTCGATTCGCGAGCCCCTTCGACTTACGATCCTACTTCTCCAGAGTCGCCAACCCAGCCTGCGGACAAGAGATACAGCCGCCCTCCCCCGCCTATTCCAACAAGCCCGCCCATGACCTCCCCAACACAGACCCGGCCGCCGCCTCCGCTGCCTCCCGGCCAGCCAAGCCGTAGATCTACGACGGATAGCAGAGCCAGTGGTTCTCGTCAGGCTGGTGAGGATGTCGAGGGCGAGGTGACTGAATACGATGGCGACTACGATACGGACATTGCATCGGGGGCTAAGTTCAAAGATGCTCTTAAAGCTCATGAGCGCGACTCTAGCCTCGATGAGGGCACTACAACTGATGACCATTCGCTTCAGTCTCCGAGGAGCCCTAAGGAGACACGACCCCCAGTACCCCCCTCCGTACCCCCCTCTGCCCCTAGAGGAGTTCCGCCGCCTCCTCCCACCCAGCCACCGAAGAGCAGGAGCTCTATGGAGTCGCCTAGGGGACCGCCCCCTCCACCGCCCAACAGGGAGCCAGCGGTTGCGGAAGACGACGAATACGATCCGTTCCGATACACAGCGCCGCAGTATGGTTTGCCAGCTCAGCCGCCAGTGCCGACTACTCGGCCGGAGGGAGCAGCTCCTGCTCCACCGCAAGCTGAGGGCCATGATGATGACGACCTCTACGAAGCGTCGCCGGTGCAAACACCTTCAGAGCCGCCAATTGCGCCTTCATCCGAGAAGCGTGCATCATTTGTGCCTCCTCCACCGACCCAACCCCCGACTGGGCCGCCACCTGCTGCTCCGCGAAGCAGCCGTCCGTCAGTGGAAGTCGCAAGGAACCAGCCTAGTATGCGGAGATCCATGGATGTCACGCGGGCCCCGGCTGGCCAAGGGTTTATTGCGACGGAAGTGGATTTGGCAGAGAGCACGCTGTGGTGGTCACAACCCAACACGCCACCACCAGTCTTCCAGAACCGCAAGGACATTCTCGTCGAAGTCGAAGAGGCCAGCCCCTCAAAGCGGGGCGGAACGACGATGATGTCGAAGGATGTCTTCGTCCTATTTATGGATTACTCCCAGACAGTGATTACTGTGACCTACGATGCCAAGAACCCGAGCGATGCATCGTTTGAGCAGCGCCAGGAGGGTCCACCGCTCCAGCCGCGCCAGGATCAACTGGAGAACGCACATCTGCAACTAGGCACGCAGATCTCCAACGCCATCAACGAGATCCAGAACACAACCGTCGCGGACGGGACACCATTCGGCTTGGTCCAGCATCTGCTTAATCCCCTGTCGCAGGCCCTGCGACCTGTTGGCACACGGGCATACGGAGCGCTCGTGTACTCGAACCTGGCGAACGCGTCGGTGCAGCAGAACGACGAGATCCGAGCCGGCGACATAGTCAGCCTGCGCAACGCGCGGTTCCAGGGGCACCGCGGCACGATGCACCAGAAGTACAGCGCAGAGGTTGGCAAGCCGGACCACGTGGCGATTGTGGTGGACTGGGACGGCACGAAGAAGAAGATCCGGGCGTGGGAACAGGGCCGAGAGAGCAAGAAGGTCAAGATGGAGAGCTTCAAGCTGAACGACATGCGGAGCGGCGAATGCAAGGTCTGGAGGGTGATGCCGCGCAGCTGGGTTGGATGGGGAAGTTGAGGTGAATTTTAATCATGACTTCGTTGGTGACTTCGTTGGAGCGGCAAGATGGAAGTGGTAAATGCATTATTCTGTTCGCATGTTTGTACGTAGATTGATTCTCGTCTGGATGTAATGGAGTCTTCACATTAGGCCTGGTACACTGCTCGCTGGAAGAGCCATGGACCCGAAGCCAA
The DNA here is from genome assembly GCA_003698115.1 of Aspergillus sp. HF37. Taxonomy (NCBI): domain Eukaryota; kingdom Fungi; phylum Ascomycota; class Eurotiomycetes; order Eurotiales; family Aspergillaceae; genus Aspergillus; species Aspergillus sp. HF37. Next base: position 3,115 of record RAQS01000288.1, on the reverse strand, counting down.
GTTGAATTACGCTTAATGCTGTGTACACTCTTACTCTGTTTATGTCTATGTACCGCGTATCACAGCATCTAGATATAGTAGCTTCTCTTCGCGCTAGTTGACGGTCAATGTCCAACTCGACTTAATATACGAAAACATGTATGTAGAATTCTTATCTCTCACGAAAATTAGCTGCTAGTATGAAATCAATGGTTGGCTATATCCAGCTAGCCAGGTACATGCATTGGAGTCGAAGAGGCAAGTATAAAAAGCCCTAAGAGACCTCCCCTAGACACCACCAGCACAAGCACCTCCTGCTCAACATCCTCACCAGCAGGGTCGCCCTTTTCCATACCGTGCCCTTTGTAGCCCGGCCCGTTAGTGACGCGCTGATCGTGTTCGAGACCAAAATCGATGTAAGTCGATTCCTTCTTCCCAAACACTCAAAGGGAGTTGAGTTAGTTGGGGGTTAGTTAGAAGAGGCACTGGTAGAGACTAACGAGTGCTGAAGGGCTATATCTCTTCTCTCATCGATATCATGGCGTCGCGTGCGTCGGATATGAGTATCTTGGCTGGTGCACTCGGGAGTACCCTCGATACTGCGATTGATTCTTACAAGGGTCTCTTGGAGTAATCGGGAGGGTTAAGGTGACGTATGTGGATGGGGAGATTGAGAGTCTGGGCTACTACTAGTGGCCAATGAGTAGGATAGTATTTGTGAGGACTGCTGGGCTGAGATTTGGGCATCCTATATGTAGGTCAATCCGACATGCGAATGCAGGTTTGGAGGGTTGATTGAAGACGGTGTGATAAATACGACATGTCTAACGTAGACGAGTCTCGGTCAAGATGTAATGGAGTCTTTTGGCATTCATCGCCTGCATATTCCTATTGCCCGATAAATTAGCGCTTCTCTACAAGATTTCTCTATGGAGTGGCTGGTATCACCAGATCTAGATCTAGATCCGCTTCGTGCCAGGTGACACCACATTTGGCTGGACTTGCTTAAACGAAAACGAGTATGGAGTCGAACTGAGACATACTTCGGAGTTTATCGGTGTACTGTAAGCATGGTAAGAGCAGTGATAGTCGATTCTGCAGTGAATATCAATCACATCTTGATCACGCTAATAGGAAATAATCACCTCTAGCTTAACTTTAAAAGTACGAAAACGAGAGACTTACTCGTAGATAGTATTCGCCGCTACCACTAGTGAGCCTACACCGAGTACTACGTACTTCGGAGTATGTAGCTACGCAGAGTAAGCTTATTTTAAAAACGGAAGAGCCGTGATGAGTCTTCTTACTATGTATACTATGTATGTGACAGTAGACTACTCGATCTACTAGGTTCTCTATGTAACCACACTTAGATGGCTGTATACTGCCCATAATGATCTTCTTTAGCTCACAAGGACGGGTGGATCGAGACGCTAAGCGCGTTGAAAATGGGGCAAAGTGGTAATAATAATATGCAAGCAGGTTCTGCACTATCACGTCCAGTGGATACTTCACCTTCAGCTGAAATGCGAGAACAAGTAGAATCTTGTCTTTCCCAATAATCAGTCTGCAGGAATAAAGTCAATGGCTGTGGTCAGCTATCATACTCCGGGTTCTGCATTGAAGTCGAGGTATAAGAGACCTCCCCTCCCCCAGTCACCAACACAAGCATCCTTCTCTTCGTCTTTGCCCTCAGGAATCACAAATTCAATTAACCAATACCATCGCCCCTCACTCATCCAAAATGCACATCAAATCCTTTATCGTCGCCGGCCTCGCTGCCGTCGCCTCTGCCATTCCTGCTAGCCAGGTGGCCTCCAACATCGACCAGGTTACCACGGCGTCCCGCGAGCTCCAGGCGCCAGCAAAACAGCTCAGCGTCCTCGATGCGCCCCTTATTCTCGTCGGGCAGGGCAACTTCCCTGTAGGCTCTACGTCGCAGTCGTCTCCCGGTTTTTGCTGACTACTAGATCGATAGCCCATCGTCACCGGGTTCACGGACATCGTTCAAACGCTCCAAGTCTTCCTCGACCAGATGGACCCTGAGACGTACTCGGGCAACGGAGCCGACGTCATCTTTGACTCCTTCCGCACGGTGAGCAACCTGACTGGCTGCTTTGCGGGAGATGTGACATACTGACACCAGTCCTTCTAGTTTGTCTACGTCCACCAGGAGCTGCTGAATATCCTGATCGGCAAGGCTGGCCTTTTCAGTACCGTGCCCATTATCGGCCAGCCCGTTTCTGCTGTCCTCCGGGCGCTCGAGGCCGCAATTGATGTATGTTCCTTCATCTCTTCCCAGCCTCCGGAAGGGAGACTAACATCGGCAGACCTTCGTCCTTTCTCTCATCGACATGATGGAGTCTCGCGTTATGGATATGAAGGCCTCTGCGAAAGCTCTTGGCAGCACCCTCGATACTACTATTGACGCTTATAATGGTCTCGTGGAGTAATTGCTGAGAGGGCGTCAAGTTGATGGGAATGAGGGCAGTTCGGGATTGAGTGTCTTGTAGTTTAACAAAGTCTGGAATTCGTTAGGTAGCTTGACTGCTAGTGGTCAATGAGTATGTGTGAAATTGCCGATATGTCGACAAGTCTTCCTCTTCGAGTACGTAGTCCCTTGTGGCGTTCATAACTCGTATATGCATATAGTTATGCAAAATGATTAATAATGCATAAGCACTAACTAGTTAACCCAACCCGTCGATCGATGGCAACTCCATCTGCATCTTCACCACCCAGCCCCAACCCAACCACCCAACTTCAACCCACCATCCCACTAAACACGATCCACCAAAATGGGCGGCGGCGACCTCAACCTCAAGAAATCGTGGCACCCGACCCTCCTCCGAAACCAAGAGCGCGTCTGGTCCGATGAGAAGCGCGCCCTCGAAGAACGCAAACGGATCGACCAACTGCGGCGCGAGCGCGATGAGGAGCGCGAGATCCAGGACCTGCACCGGCTGCAGGAAGAGAGCGGGCAGCAGCGGCGCCGGAACCGGGTGGACTGGATGTACCAGGCGCCGACTGGGGGCGTGAACGGCGGCTACGGCGAGGAGATGGAGGGGTATCTTCTGGGCAAGCGGCGGATTGATGGGATTCTGCTGAAAAAGGATGAGGAAGGGAGGAAGGTGAA
>RAQS01000287.1:0-24869 GCA_003698115.1 Aspergillus sp. HF37 | reverse complement strand
CTCCTCCCCTTCTCTTTCCTCCTATCCTCATCCTCATCCTCATCCTCTCCCTCTCCTTCATCCTCCTCCATCCATCCATCTCTCTCCAACCTCTTGTCTCTCATCTATCTCTCTTATCCTCTCCGTCATCCATCCCTCTCATCATCCTCTCTTTCTCCAACCTTTTCTCCTTCATCCTCTCCCATCCATCTCTCTCTCTCTCTCTCTCTCCCTGTCTCCCAGCCACTTCTCTGAACATACCAACCAATCATCTCTCTGTCACCAAGTCTACGAAAGCCATGGAGGCATCAGCAAGAACCTCCCTCTCGATACTACCCAACGAGGTCCTCCTCCATGTCATCGGCTATCTCGACAGCCCTCTTGACTCCATTCACCTCGGCTACTGCTGTCGTCGACTTCATGCCCTGACTCTGCCGCAAGTCTACTCGTCAATCAAAATCATCAAATCATTCCCACGGCCGCTCAGCTGCTTCGCACGCACTGTCATCCAAACCCCCAGCCTGGGCCGAGCAATCCGTACCCTCTCACTCGGAACCATTCACACCGAGCATCTGTGCGCATGTTGTCATGATCATCGTCCACCGGTATATGATCCTGCGGTCATCACACCTGTACTGGATGAAGTGTGTTGGACTAAAGTGCAACGGTGGAAGATGAGAACTGGGCTGAAGAAAGTCGTGGATGACGGCTCATGGCTGGCGTTGATGTCACCATTTCTTCCGAATCTCGAAAGACTACATCTGAGCGTCCCAGCTTACCCTTATGGCTTGGGGACAATGCTGCAGTATGTTCCCAATAAGATGAAGTCTGCTGATGCCCTTTCCCCTTTTTCCTCTCTCGCCGAGGTGTCGCTGGCGTCCGTCGACGATATAGACTGTCCCAGCTTTCTGCTGCTGGATGTCTTTGGGCTGCCGTCTCTGCGCAAATTCTCCGGTGTTGCAATCATTGAGTGCTCTGATGATGACGACGCGGCCATTATGGACGATGACAGTACGTCGGGTTTTTCGGCCGTCACCCACGTCGAGTTCCAGAGTAGCCATTCCGATGTTTGTTTTCGGTACTTGATACGCGCCTGTGCAAGACTCGAATCGTTCACCTACGAGATTGGTATTGACGACAACTACGATGAGGACCCGGCTTTCCTCTACCGAGAGCTCTACCAGCACCGAAACACACTTGAGGAGGTAACACTGAGCAAAGATCCTCGCAACAATCTGGCCACTGACGATTATCAATTGCTTGGATCGTTCTCCGAATTCTTTGTTCTCAAAAGAATTTGCTTGAGAGCAGGCAACCTTCTCCGGCCAGATGGCGCTCCTCTAACTGAACTGCTGCCGTCGTCGTTGGAATCGCTCTCCATTACGGAAGCTGCCACCGGTGGTGCCAACGAGAAGCTAGCCCAGCAGCTGAAAGACGTTATTTCCGTTGCTGGAGCGCGGTTCCCGCGGCTGACTCGGTTGAGAATCCAGGATCCGTGGGATGAAGATACCGAAATGGACGATACTACTTATTCTATGGCCGCCGAATACGAAGCAATAGTGAGCTTGAAGCACGACTGCTGGGATGCAGGGATTGACTATTGCATTGCGAACTGGGATGTCAAGGGCTGCTTCTGGAAGGAGCGGCATAGGGCTTTGGATCGTTCTTCTTGTTCTCGACCGCATTTTCCTGCTGCATTACTAGAAGATAATTCCGATATGGGTGAGATTTTTTCTGGTGTATGCGAGGATGCCCATGGCTAGGTATGGTCGGACGGGATGTGCCACCGGGATTCTTTGAGCAACGGGGATTTCTGGGCAATGGTCATATCATGTCCTATATATGTCTGCGGATTGCGATGTATTTTACCGTGGGCGCATTCGGGAAAAGACAATCCAACCTACAACAGAGACAGTTCATGCCTTCAAAAGATTCGTTATGTACTGCCGAATCAGTAGACAGCAAGCAATCCTGGAGTCCAGCCTTGCTAAGTTACAATCAATCCTTCCCAGGGCCAAGTCCGCTCCGCTCCACTCCGCCCCGCCGCTCCGTGCTCTGGACCCGACAACTCGCAGGGCACAGCAACCCCCTTTCCAGAAGCAAAATTACAGGATCCTATTTCGGTCACGAAAAAGATGACAATGGGGACTATTCTATAGACAGCAAACCAGACTGGATATGTATATACAGTAGCAGATGCTAAAGAGCGCTCAAACAAGAAAAATATATATGCTCTTGGAGTGCTGAATCAAGCCTCTCAAACCATCCATCCCATTACAATCAATCTTCCTAGCATGACGGTCATTAAAAAAATATTCCCCCTTCAAACCCTTCCTTCTCTTCAAACTCTCGTCGTATTATACCTCTCGTTAAACGCATTCACCGCTGGAACAAGACATATTAGCTCCTGCTCAACCCAAACCATGCCATACAGCCAGGTATGGAGGGAAACTTACCAACAGCAATCTGGCGATACAGCCAATTCCTCGCGGTCTCATCCTGCACGGGGATAAACGGGCCATTTGCACCGCCCTTCAGCGTGATGCTCATGCCAGTCCGCTCCTTGGAAATCGTTTGGATATCCGTCAGCCGGATGTCCCACTCCGTGCGGAGCTTCCTGGCGCGCACGAGCATGATCCGGTCGTACGTCAACAAGACCAGCATGTCGCGGCCCGAAAGTTCGAGGTGCGCAATGTAATCCTCGTTGAAGAACATCCCGTCGTCCGTGGTCTTGAGCCAGAACTGGCCCAGTGCTTCGCGCTGGGCGTACGGTCGGACGATGCCGTCCATTCCAATGAAACGGGTTAGGCGAACGCGGTCCAGGCCTTCGGCGTCGAATACGGTTGTCGTGTTTCGGACGCCCTCGGCAAGGTCTGTAGTCGTCGTTAGTGTCGGGGTTCTGCTAGATCGTCCCTTCTATACTTACTTGACGCAAGGTCGAATGCTCCAATGGCCGGTTTGGTAGCCAAGCCCAGAACTCCCTTTCCAACTCCTTTGAAGAAGCCTTGCACACCTTCCTTCTCAGCACCTTGTAGCGGATGACGCGCGAGTCCACCGAACCCGCTCGCAAGGCTCGTCGCAAATGCATTCCCACCGGCTGTAATCCCGTACAGCGCGTGCTTTGGCCGATTCCGGGACTTTGACATTCGCCGCTGGTCTTGGAACTCCTTGTCAAGCGTGGCAGCAGCTAGGCCCTTGGACATGCTTCCCGTGAATTTCGCCATGCTGTCCGAGAAGCCAAAGACCGATTTCTTGACAAAACTTGTGGCGCCTTTAGCAATTCCGTAGCCGAGCTCTTGAGGTCTGTCCGTCATGACGAGCCCTTGATACGGCTCATAGAAGATAGCAGCAACTCCAGAGCTAACATTGTTGAACAGCCCAACAGGATTGCCCAGGAAATCTGCTGATCCGAGAATAATGTGGACCTGACGGAGGAATTCCTGAGTGTAGTGCCGCCTGACATTGTTTACGAGCACCCCGAAAGAAACTCGGGCATTCTCCAACATCAAAGCATTCAGCCGGACGGGTGCATCGTTGACATTGCCCATCGACATGGTCATGACGTTGACGAAGAACATCAGCGGGTTGGACGGTTGCATCGTGTCTTCGACATTCACACGCTCGGTGCGCATGAAAGATATATCCACTTGCATGGGCTGCAGGTGCAATAGTTCAAAGTACACATCCTGGTCAGTTCCTTCATGCTGCGGTTCAGGGATATTGAGGTCTTCATCGCATAGTTGGCCGTCCTGCACCTCGGACCACGAAGCACCAGGAACCTTGGCAAAGTCCAGCATGGCCAAAATGAAGTCTTCGTCCAGTTCCAACGTCATTTGCTGCAAAAGAATAGTGGCATACTTGATATAAAGAACGCCGTACGAGTCATCTTTCACGCGAGTAACCATGGTGTGGAAGATCGGATGGGCTTCCATCTCCCTGCCGGTCTTCGGAACGACACTCGGATACAGCAGAATCGGGAAGATGCCGCCATAAAGCTGATTGTCGATTTGAATCCACTTGATCGTAGTGTTCAAAGTCTGATACACCCTCGACTCCCTGAATTTGATCTCGATCTCGCGGAAGGTAAGGTAGAGGAGTTCCTTCAGGTTCTGGTTGATCAAGGAGATACCGATTCCTCCAAGGCGTAGCTGCGCCTTGAAGTTGACGTCGGAGCTCATTTCCTTCACTTCAAATCCAGCGAGGCTGGACTGAGATGTCTGCCCCTTTTGTTGCCGGTAGAGACTCTTTGACGGTTTGAAGTTCGACAGAACAAGGGTCTGTGTCGGGCCGTCCGCGACAATGTTAATATCGATGATCTTCTGAGACTCCCCAGGCTGAGTTGAAGGTATCCGCATTGGTATCAGGTTTCCTATCTCGGCGAGTTTGACGTGCCTCTCTTTGTTGTTGCAAGTCAACACAAGAGACTTGTTCTTCGTTGCCGGATAGTCCCAAGCATATGGCATGATACTGCGCGGTGGAAGGCGATATCGGATTGGTCGCCAGCCGCTCGTTCTATCATCTTCGCCCTCCTCCACATTCGGATTTGCCTGGTAGAAGACGAATTCCATGTCGCTCTCGTTGCGCATAGAAAACGGCCAAATCCGAGTCTCAAAGTTGAAGTGGAGGAAGAGAGTCGCGCCCTCCATGATGATATCGACCTTGATGAGCCTCTGGCGTTGATTTGCCTTTGCGAGTTTCACGTGCACCGTCCCGATGTCCGCAACATTGAACGGGGAAGACCACTGGTTGCTCACGCCAGGGAAGCAAAGGCAAAGCTGCTTTTCTGCAACCTGACGCATGAAGTGAAGGGGAATAAGTTCGCCACTCCCAATGCTTAGAACATTGGACGAGCCAGGCTCCCGAACCAAGAGGTCTTCGCTGAGTTTGTTCTTCAGAATGAAGCGTGGCGCAATAGTGACAACCTTGGTCATCTTGTATTTGCCCTCGCCTTCACCAACGGAAACGCCGGAATGGAACTCTGATCTGCCAAACCTATCCGACAGGACGACTTCGAACGTGCTGCCAATCGCTTCGAAACTTTGCGGCTTGCTCCAGGCCGAGTCCCCAATCCTTAACATAGATCGGTTCTTTGGGTCTTCCGTGGGATAAGAGTACATGTACGGAAGCGTGCGCCCACCGTTCCTCGAGTCGGCCCTCAAACCCTGGCCAGCCGCGGATCGTGCCGATTGAAGGAACGCTTTGCTTTGAACCTCCATTTCGAGACCTGACTTGTTCAGGATAAGGTATGGACTGAAAACCGATACCTTGAAAGCACCTCCACTATCAGGGACGTTGAAGTAATGGAGTCTCAAGTTCAGCTGAATGCCACGCTCGTCCTTCAAAGGCAGCACATGCTCTCTCCTAAAGTCCTGAGAGTTCCCGTTGACTATGGAGAAGTCACTCTGCTTGTACACCGAGTCCTGCAGATCAATGCTGAGCAGTAGCAGATGGGACAGTTCAACAACATGAACCGGGCTCACGCCACCCTTGCGCAGGAAGTTTGTCCAGTCCTTCCTCGTGTTCTTGTCGTATATGCGATACTGGAAGTCATAGGGAAGCAAGTTCTGGATCTCGACAGGCGCAGAAATCCGGACCCGCATGTAAGGGTAAACGCTGGTAAGGGAGTCCTTTGCGTTGTAAGTTGCATTCATCTGGAAATAGAACGGGGGTGCCTGTTGCCCATTCTCGCTCATGCATCTAATGGTCCGGGTTGGCCGCCGCATGAGTTCTTTCCAGTGCAGTTGCTCGTATGACCAATCGTAGCCAAAGCCCTGATCAGGGCGAATGACAACAGAATGGAAAAATGCAGATCCAACAGGCGCGGGCCGCCCATCGCCAGGAAGAACCTTCTCGATCTTGAGAAGGTGGCCTTCCGTAGGATTGAAAATACCTAGCTCGACCGGTATCTGGGTGTTGTTTTCAATGACGAGCGGCGAGCGGATAGTGATATACTTCACATTGTCCGTGCCCAACTTGACTTCGACCAGTAGTCGATGCTGCACATTGTCCTTCTTTGGCTTCAGGCTGTACAGAATCTCGCCTTCTCGAACAACAGGGATACGGCTCACACTGTCGAATCCGCTTCCCTCAAGTTTGACGCCAACAAACCCGCCATGGCCCTCTGGTGCCAATGTCTCACGCACGGCTGTTGAATCCTCGAATCTCCAAGGATACTCCTCACCGTCAGTCAGCTTCGCAGCTGGTCCATTTACGTCTGCGCCGACATCAGCCCAAACCCGAAGATCGAACCCGGTGTAGTTGCGGATTCGGTAGGGTGCATCAGCGCCTCGTGGTTTCGAGAGAACATCTTCGTCCGTGGAAAGGAACTGGAACGATTTGGATGCCAAAGCGATTGTTGCCGAAGTGACAGTAAGCTCCATCGTTCTGTGGGAGTACGCATCTATTGAGAAGACCTCGGGGTTCACTTCTTTCGCAACATGGAACCCCAATTGCCACGGTTCTATGAGTGGCTCCCAGGCTGATTTGGAGAAGTTGTACACATTAACAAAGGTCTCAAAGCTGGTATCAGCGCTCAATGCAGCCGACCAGTCACGGACATCAACGTTGAACTTCTTGACGCTCCAATCAAGTAGAGGGAGGTCCTGAAGATCACCGATGAGGATAACTCTGAAACCATCAATCTGGGCACCCAGTTCCTCCCGTTTGAGAACGGCCGAACGTCGGGGAGCGATCCTGTCATCCGAGTCGTCCTGGTCACGCTGTGTCCGCGGGGCTGGGGCGTTCGACGCCTTTGCTATAGACCTCCTTCTAGTGGACTTTGCACCGGCGGTTTTTCCATCAGAAATCTTCCTTGGTTCGCCGCCTTCAATCTCCTGTGCACTCTGTGTCTTCATTTCGGAGGCCTTATTCACAATCTGGATAGCCATCAGAATATCGCGCAGCGAAAGACGTAGAACCAGCGGCTCGACGTGCACAACAATCGAGGTCAAGGTGGATCCTTTCTCTTGTTGGCGACTATCCATGGACATTTCGAGCGTGAAATCGTCCAAAATGCGGAGCCTGCTCGTCTCGAACTTGTCCATGCGACACAAGAACATGCCAACCTTGTTGACCTGCAAAGTCGACACGTTCTGGTGAGAGAGAAGTGCCTGTTTTGTCCCAAGAACTATGGCCTCGGTATGTGCAATAGCGGGGTTTGCGATCATAATGACCTGGGCATCAACGAGGTTCATTCTAAAGGACACAGTCATTTGACCATTGGGCGATGAAGTATCGCCGTTTGATGTTGAGTCTGCAGATTTGTCCATGCTTGTAGACGCGCTAGACCCGCGCTCTGACTCTTCTGACGACTCGTCTTCTCCCTCCTCTTGGACTGGCTCTTCGTTCGCAAATGCCGCGTTGCTAAAAGACTGCAAGGCAGAAAGATAGTCCAAGGCAAGAATGATTCTCGGACTATCGATGGCCAACATCGCAATGAGATGCTTCTCCGGCCCTGGAGACATCGAGATGCTGGCCATAAATTGCTGCTGGATGTCATTGTTGATCAAGGACATGATCTTTCTAAACTTGTTCGTGTCGTTGCTGCGGCTATCGCGGATCGAAAGGGAGTGGATCAGAAGTTCAGATTCCAGCGAGCCATCCGTCAACATACGTAGCTTGACTCTTGTGTCATTGAGCGAAAACTTGGACAGACTGGAATCTTCCAAATTGCCAATTGGCTCGTTGTCTTTTCCGAGAATCAACTCCATGCCAACGCTATCCACCTTGAAAATCATGTCAAGCCGCACCCAGGTGTCTTGGCTGGCGGCTTGTGCTGGCATATTCTCTTGACTCTTGCCGTTTTTTACTGCCTTTAGGCTTTCTTCCTTTGTCGGACCTGACACTGAAGAAGGTAGAGCTTCCATAGCCTCGAGCTCTTGCTGTTCGGCATCTGTTGCAAAAGCTCCAGGGACCGTTTTAGACAGTTCCAGCAAGAACCGCAGTTGATTCTGCGATATTCGAAGGTTAATTGGAGACATCGAACCTTCGATCTCCATATCTGGGCGCGGATTGTCTGCCTGGTGCTCTAAATAGCATATGCTGAATTCGAGATTCACCTTCTGGATCATCTCTAGTTCCTCGACCGATCCTCCTTCGAAGTTGAACTTGGAAGTCAAGCGAATATTCCTAATCCCAGTCGAGATGAGGTTGACAGCCGGGCTCTCTTTGGTATCATCGAGAGGTACAAACGTGTTCTTGGCGTAAATCTCTCCAAGGTGAGCTGTGATTGTATCTCGAGGCTGTTCGTCTTTCATGGCTCTCGGGAATACCAGGATTGGAGTCTTAACCACAATATCAAATCGCATGCGTGAAGCGTTCTCCTGCAGTTGATTCGCCTGGTTCGCTGCCGCTTGTCGGGCGGCGTTGAAAATCGCCTGCATCTTGCCAAACTTGACGAGGAAGTTGATAATGTTTCGGTAGGGCTCTTCCAGGAAATTAATCTTGATCGAACCAGACCTCAGGAAGACTTCCGAATCGTAACCAGGATAGTTCTGGCTCTCAGGATCAAATGTCTCATACTTGAAATCGGCAAAGTTGTCCCCCTCGATAGTCATGAGTCTCCGAAGGTCAGAACTTTCCGGTGCGCCCACATTAACATCGTCTATCAAGGTCAAGCTACCAATCCGCGATTGGATGAGCATGGCGCGGCCAACAAGAAAAATCCCAACATCAGCAGTATTGAGACTGAGGGTGGCGAGACGGACACCGTCATTGTTGAGGATGAGGGCAATGCTCTTTAGGTCAGCTTTGATGCGGATCTTCCCACCCTGTTGGGGTTTCTCCTCATCAGTATCCCCTTGGATTGCCCGATCTGCCTGTGGGTCTTTACTGCTTGACTTCTGTGGATTCGTAAAGGTGAGAAGGATAAAATCCAACAGAGTCAAGAGTGTCTTCCGCGTCACAACAAGGTTTATTGTCGATACAGACACATCCAGGTTCATTGCCACACCTTCGTATGTTGATCCAAACTCAGGCGAATCCGGATTTACTCGGACAAACTTGAGGTGGAAAAGGGCTTTGTCTTCTTCGGCATTGAACCCCTTTGATGATATGATCCTCTTGAAATCTGGAATCAAGTTCTGCTCAATATAGTCGTCCACGCTCAAAGACTGCAGAATCACCTCAGCAACCATGTCATAGGGTCGCATGTAGTAATCCAATTCAAATCCCTCAGCAACCAGTTCGACCAGTAACTTATCATTCTGGGGATCGTTCGCGTCAGAACGAAACAGTGACCCGCGAAGGCGGCCGACAGTAAACTTGAACTCAAAATTGCGGCGATGAAGATTGGCCGGCTTCTCCATGGCGTTCCTCGGCTGCTCATCGTCTGATTCTGAATCGGAGTCCTCGTCAACAGCTGGGAGTTCCCTTTGGCCAGATGGTTGGAAAGAGGCCGAGCGCGCTCTATTGCCGGAAATCGACCCCTTTTTTGGTTGATTCTCAGAGGCATGCGAACCCCGGCCACCTTCGTCAAAGCGGGGGATAGCAATATCAATTAGCCTCATCAACCCCTTGTATTTGGCATCAGACATGGTCGCATGTAACTCGGGGAGATGTCCGGAGATCCTAGTCCTTGTCAACTCGGTGGCTTTCGGCACAATGCACAATTCCAGAACAAAATCCACATTAATACGGTCGATGATATGCAGATTTTTCGAGGTGTCTCCGGAATCGAGTTGTGACTTGGTAGCATCGATTCCGGGGCCAATCAGGACTTGGGTAGAGTCAAGTTTCAACAAGAACCTGTCGTACATCAGATGTTCGAGTTGTTTATAGTCTTCCTCGTCGTACTGGCGTTTCTGTTTCGATTGGATGTCTCTGATAGTCTGCCTGTCAACCAAATCACTGTTGACACTGACGTGTCCGGCATCGAGGATCAAACAGAGGGAGCTTTCTTGCGTAATGCTCTCCGGGACGATAAACAACGGTGCCTGGATATCGAAATGCGCATCGACCTTCTTGTGTTCTTCCAGAGCAAACTCCAGGCCTGCTCGAGTTTGCTGCCGAATCTCTTCCACAGTCGCGCCAGCGGTATCCAGGAGAGCCCCGATTGATTCCATATGCCGCTCGGGGGGTTCGAAGAACTTGACTACCTCCACAAGGAATCTCGGATTGTAAATGACCTCTATGCTCTTCAGCTTGACATTCACTGCCGTGTCCGCATCGCTCTGAAGAGGGTTCTGCTCTAATTGCATGTTGAATAGTCTATCCTCGCTGTCGAGGTCTTCAGTGACATCAGAGGCGAGCTCCTCGCGGCTAGGTATTTGCGACTTGCGATTGTTGGCGACGGGCAAAGAGTCTTTGACTTTTGCTATCTGCGGGAAGAGGCTGCCTTCTGTCGTTCCATCGTAGACCCTCAGTCCGCCCAGGCCCAAGTCCACAAAGAAGGAATCCGGGCGCTGCAGGGCCTTGGCTCGGAAATTGTCAAACACAAATTTCATGACTTCGTTCGCTTTCCCGTGGGGGTCACGTTTCAACGTAAAGCTTCCAGCCCTAAGACTCGAGTTTACCTGCAGTTTGACCCAATCTCTAGGGACGTCCACGCTTTCAGAAATTGCTTTCTTCTCATCCCAGTCGATGGCATTGTAGAGCTCCTGGCGTTGTTCTTCCGTCATCTTCGGCTCCTCGGATTCTTCTTTCTTTGTGCCCCAGAACCATTCGGTCCACGTCTGCTGTTGAGCTGGCTTCTTCACACCAACATTCTCTTTTCGAAGTTGGTTCCTGGCCAAAGACCTCCAAAATCGGAGGTCCTCGTAGCTGTATTTCCACTCCAATCTTTCAAGTTCGCTGGTTTCCTGGGCCGAGAAACCTTCCTCTCGCTTTTTCTTTTTAAAGAGGACAATGTATGATATGCGATCATCCCTTCGTTCCTTGATGTAATCCCAAGACCAGCGGCGGTTACGATCATGGATCTTGCTGAGCACGGCCTCTCCGGCAAATCTCAGCCAAGCCCTAGGGTCTTCCTTCGGTCTGCACTTGGGCTGTAAACGCCTGTACTCTTGGTGCCGGATGAAGTAGTGGAAAAGATCCACCAGCATCAGTCCATCTCGATATTGATGGTCGTCTAAAACGAAGCCGAGTTCGTCAAAGAGTAACCGAGTTTTGATAGCCGGTCTGTCGTACTTCCCAGACTTATCCATCTCGAGTCCGGCACGTCCACTGACCGGACGGAGGATAAACTGGTTGCCCTCGTCGTTGTCAATGGAAGCCCTTAGATTCTCCGTAAGGTCGGCATGGCTCAGTCCTTGCGCCTCGGCGCCAATATCAGAGCCTCGCCCGGTACCCAGGAGCCTTGAGTCTGTATTCCAATATACGGCCAGAGCGCCAAGGACGGCCAACTTGTGGGTGTTACCGGACGTGGACTGAATAAAAGTCGGGTTCCAACCGGCGTCGGTGCTGACAGCACTAAGCTCCTTCAGAGTCAAACCAACGGCGAAGGGATGGCTGGGCGAAGCGATGGAATCTTCGTATCGGAAATGGACGTTTTTAATAGAAATCTGGAGATTGTCAACCACAGCCGTGATCATACTCTGCATGAAACTTTGGTTCCTGCGCTCTTCCTCCTGGTCCATCCCCTCGGAATTCCGCTCTTTCAGGACCTCCGCGCTCTCGAGTCTCTCCATTTTGAGACGCTGGGCCCTCTTTTCCTCTTCTTGCAAATCATAGTCAGCGTCTTCCTTGGGCGCAGCCAGCAAGAACACATCTTCGATGTCGACCTTGACGGGTTTACCCCTCAAATTTGACCACGGAATGGACAATGTGAGCTCGCCCAGGTGACCAGCAACGACGTTCAGCGGCAGTCGGAACTGATCAAGTGCTTCCCGTCGCAGTTCGAGATTGCTGAGTTTCACATCGCCAGACCAGATACCGATGTTGAGCTGTTTGGCGTCGAAGTTCTTGACGTAGATGCCTAGGAAGCGATTGAGCAGGTTCGCAACGAGACCTTCCAACATGGCTGGAAGGGGCGACCGTGACCCGGGTCGGGAATGGTGTTTGAACGGCGAAGTCAGACGAAAGCGGGTTGGGGTCCAGTAATGCCGAAGCCTTTGTCCAAACAACTATCAGCGCCATCCAGCAACCAAATGATCTCCAGGGGCAAGGAAATAATCTGAACGGTGCTCTACCTTTATCAGAGACAGGCGAGCTCTAAGAGTACTCGCAAGTAATAGAAACTAGAGCCATCCAGGAGGGCTGACTCGGGTGCACGCGATGCGATTGCGGGACGGAGGTTGGACCAGAGCAACGGTCAGGGATAGAGTAGTGGATGGGGAATAGGTATAATGAAAACGAAGTTGGGTATCAAAGCCGAGGTCGATGCCCAATTGCTAGAAAGAAAAAAAAATAAAGATCCCCAGGAGTGAGAGGAACCCGCGATCAACGTGTAAAAGGGGATGCTTTCCGGCCTGGAGGTCGCCAGTGACGTCGTCCGCTTTCTGGGCACGGCAGGGCTTAGCTAAGCCACGGGGGCGTTTAGGGTTGAGCCCTGGCACCTGACATGTCTGCCTCAGTCATAAATACATGCGCAACTGGCTCTTGTAGGCTCCCCGACTCGGCCCATGACCGCACCTCGTCCTCACTTTGCCATCCCTCATGGACTGTCTGTCTTCTCGACTGAAAACAGCCACTTCTGCGAGTTGATCTCGAGTCGCTTGGGTGAACGCCCTCATCTCCACTCCTAAATCTCCCCTCCATTTCCTTTTCGTCAATTGGGTTTGTTGCCAGTCTCTTCTCGCCTACCCGAGGTTCTCCGATGTTTACTGACGACGTCAAAACTGTTCCAGCCGACAATGCTGCACCGAAGCGTAGCTGCCCGCTCTGCCCTCAGGGCCATTTCGAGCTCCAATGCGTCGGTGGTCCGCTCATCTCTTGCGAGCAATGTGTTCAAGGCGCCATTGATGTCGTCCGCCCGCCATCCCGCTCGGCCGACCGCCTCCCCGAGCTTCGCTGTTGCTAGCTATAAGCCGGTCACCACCGCCATGGTCCGATATGCATCCGCGAAGAGTGCTGACAAGGTTTGGACAAAGGCAATGAAGCTTCTGATCAATTGCTAATCCCTGTGCAGGGCGAGCAAGATTCCGACGAGGACGTTGATATGATGGCGGGTGTCAAGTCCGACTTTGTGTGTTCCCCCGTTTATATGCGACTTCCAGCCCCTGTACATGTCACATCGGACTAATATTAGGCACGCGGGGTTTTAGAACACCATCAAGGAGACCTTCAGCCTCCAGTCAGTCCCCAAGGAGGCTATGTACCTCGGTCTGGCAGGAGTCATTCCCTACCTCGCTACGTCCCTTGAAACCGTCTACCTTGCTTTTGAGATCAACCGGGCCGCATCCGTGGGAGACGGGCTTCTTTTCTCGGGTCAGAGCGCCGAGTTGATGCTCCACATGCTTGAGCCGGTCCAGATTGGCTATGGTGCAGTGGTGGGTAATTCCCGACAGCTTGGTTGCGCGTGCAAAGACTGATCAAGATTTTTAAACTAGATTCTGTCTTTCCTCGGAGCGATCCACTGGGGCCTTGAATGGGCGGGACACGGCGGCAAGGTCGGCTACCGGCGCTACGCGGCTGGTGTGGTCGCGCCGGCGATTGCATGGCCGACGCTGCTTCTCCCGATCGAATACGCGCTGATCAGCCAGTTCTTTGCGTTCACGTTCCTGTACTACAATGACGCGCGAGCTGCGTCGCGCGGCTGGGCGCCCCACTGGTACGGGATGTACCGGTTTGTGCTGACGTTCGTGGTGGGCGCCAGCATTGTGGCCAGCCTGATCGGGCGCGAGCAGATCGTGAACACGATCAGCACGGAGCACACGATCACGGACAAGCTCAACGCGCTGATGTTCCTGCAGAAGAAGGAGAAGGCGGAGGCGGACGCGCGCCGCCGGGCGCAGCTGGGCCAGGAGGAGGAGTCCGAGTAAATGCTGGACAGGAGTAATACTGTAGTAATCAGCAAGGACGGGTGGGCAGGATGGAAGCGATTGTAGATTACGCAGACGGCTAGTTTCATTTGTTTTTGAACAATGTATAGAGAGAAGTTGAGCGAGTCAATAAACGGAGCGAAAAGCAGGTTATGGACTAAGACGAGAGAATATATGGGGACAGTACGTTAGCAAGCGGGACGGACAGCAGCAACACGCAGGGCACCTCCACAACACACATCATGGGAGCAGCAGACCCGGCGCGGCGCATGAACCAGTAGTCACCGCGTAGATCGGTACCGACTCTGGGGCACGTAGTATTACAGTATATAATTATTCGAATACCTCACACGGAGAGTACTTCAATATATTCGTTAGACTAATAAATGCGCCTATTAATTTCGACTATCTGCGCAGCCAATATAATTCGCGGAGTAAGCGAGGACAGGAAGAGGGGAAGGCAAGGAAGAGGAGGGGAGAGAGAGCCCGGATTCGTGGTTCGAGTCTTGTCGAGCATTGGCGAGCAAGCATGATTGGGGATAAGCTACGTACAGGTTACTAGTGTCCGGATATCCGGGACGGTGGGCTCAGTAGCAACGGAACAGGAGAGGGGTCCCATGATCAGGTAGAATTCGATATCAGACAGGTCTAGGTCTAGATCGAGTGAAATTTGGGGGCGTCATGTGTGCGATCAACGGGGCCAGGGCTGTGGGTTTGATCGACGGTATGTACAGGTTATGTGTATAAATAGATATGCTGAGGGTATATACGGAGAGGTAAGGATAAGGGGGGATGCAGAGGAGACTTTAGCCACGTATACTACTAGACTGACTGAATCCAAACCATGTCCCTCTACCTCGCCGCCCTCCTACACCTGGCGTAGTCGACGAAGTATCTGTACATGCTCTCCTCCCACCTGACGCCCCCACCGACTCCACTGCGCTGGGCCGGTTCTCCGCTCTGGGCTCTTTCCGGATGCTTCTGAGCCTGGTCCGGTTTAAGTAGGGGAGGTACGTACTTGAATGCCTGTTCTTTCTCTTGACTCTCTCTGTCTCCCTCACTTCTCTCTCTGCCCCTCACTGCCTCGAGGCTATTCCCGACTTGATTTCTTGACTTTCCTCCCTCTCCTCTCTCCCTCTCTCTCCCTCTCCCTCTCTCTCTCCCCTCGACTCGCCGACTCCACTCCGCCAGTCCATACGTCATCCGTCCCAGACTCGCCAACTCTCCGGTTTTTCTCGGCCTGTATTGACTCCGCCACGGCCTCTTCCAGTCTTCTCGTAGTGCTGTTCTGTTCTCCTCTCTTCCTTCCGTCCTCGCTACTACGCTATACTTCAACTCTCTCGTCCTTTAAGACTCCCCCCCAGGGATCTGTAATCCTCTCTGCTACTCTGCACGCCACCGACTGGCCTCTCTACACTCCACGACCATTCCGAACCCAATGCCCCCCATGAGAAATCCCTTCGACCTTGACGTCGACAACAACGTGGAGGAGGAGTACATCCCCCAGATTGGCAGTCATGCCTACCAGTCCTACGATGGCAGCCGCTCGCTCATTCAGAACGAACGACGTCGCCATGACAACCCCAAGGACCGTTTCATAGGCGCCATTGACCAGGGCACCACCAGCTCGCGCTTTATCATCTTCGACTGCACAGGGAACCCCATCTCCAAATATCAGATCGAGTTCCGCCAGATCCATGAGCGTCCAGGGTAGGTGTTCCGCCTTGTTCGACCTTTGACTCCATCCTCTAACACTCCTCCAGGTGGCACGAACAGGACCCGTTCGAAATGGTCGATACCCTCTACACCTGCATCGAAGAGGCCATGAAGGCCTTCCTGGCCCTGGGTCATTCCAAGGCCGACATCGAGGCTGTTGGCCTCACCAGTCAACGAGAGACAGCCCTGGTTTGGGACTGGGAGACTGGCGAGCCCTTGCACAACGCCATCGCATGGCCCGACACCAGGACTACGGGCCTGGTGCGAGAACTCCGAAACCAGCCGGGTGCCGAAGATCTAGCGAGTATCTGCGGTCTCCCGCTTTCCACCTATCCCTCGTCCGTCACTCTGGTATGGCTCCTCCGGAACGACCCACTGGTCAAAGAGGCGTACGACGAGGGGCGACTCGCCTTCGGCACAGTCGACACATGGCTCCTATATAACCTAAACGGCGGTCCGGAGGGCGGGCGCCTGGTCACCGACGTGACCAACGCCTCGCGAACCATGTTCATGAACATAGAGACCCTCGACTATGACGACCGGTTACTCGACTTCTTCGGCATCGACCGGAACAAGATCCGGCTTCCCGAGATCATTCCCTCGTCGGACCGCGAGGGCTTCGGCGTTGTGCACTCCGGCCCTCTCGACGGCGTCCCCATCACCAGCTGTCTGGGCGACCAGTCCTCCGCCCTGGTCGGCCACTGTTCGTTTACGCCGGGCACTGCCAAGAACACCTACGGCACCGGCTGCTTCATGCTCTACAACGTGGGCGACAAGCCCGTCATCTCCAAACACGGGCTCCTGGGCACCGTCGGCTTCCAGATGGGCCGCGAGCGGAAGCCCGTGTACGCGCTAGAAGGCAGCGTGGCTGTCGCCGGAAGCGGCATCTCCTTCCTCATGAACAACCTGGGTTTCTTCCGCGATTCGCGCAAGGTCAGCGAGGTCGCCGCGAGCGTTCCGGATAACGGCGGCTGTTTTTTCGTCACCGCATTCAGCGGTCTGTTTGCTCCTTACTGGATCGACGATGCCCAGGGAACAATCTGTAAGTTATTGTCGCGTTTTTGTCGTCTACGCAAACTAACAGCTCTAGTCGGCATCACCCAGCACACCCAACGAGGCCACATCGCCCGCGCAACTTTCGAAGCAGCCTGCTACCAAACCAAAGCGATCCTCGACGCTATGGAAAAGGACAGCGGCCATAAGCTCAGCCATCTAGCCGTCGACGGAGGGATGAGCAATTCCGACATTTGCATGCAGGTTCGTTGTCTCCCCTCGACCCAAACGAGAGCCAGACCTAACGAAATGGATGATCTAGACCCAAGCAGACGTGATCCAAATCCCTGTCGAGCGGCCCGCAATGCACGAGACCACAGCGCTCGGGGCCGCCATCGCCGCGGGCTTCGCGGTCGATATCTGGAAGGACTTCAGCGAACTCAAGGACATGAACCGCGCGAACCGCACCATCTTCGCGCCCAAGATCTCGACCGCGCACAGCAGCAAGATGTATCGGCAGTGGTCCAAGGCTGTCGAGATGTCGCGCGGGTGGGTGGAGACGAATGGTAACGATAACGATTCGTCAGAATGATTCTGGCTTGGGTCTGTTTATATATATAAATTTTCTCTTTCTTTTATAAGGCTTCTGGGAATTTCGGTTTGTATTGAGCGTGTCCTTGATTTCGGTTTCATTGTTTGGCGGCTGTCTGGGGTGGTCATTTTGGATACCCGGCTTATGGATCTGTATATATCACCATGAATATAGCTACACATTATGATTCCTGCAAAGTTTGTCGTCTTGTATCGGTGTCGTCATGAAGACAACAAGAATACCGGGCCTTTCCAGAGCCTGGGATACTCCTTGGAAACACCGAAACTCCCGAACTTGCAGTCAGTATCAGAAAACCTTTCCCATTTACATCCCTACTACATACTACACACTATACTTGCCTAGTACCTTATTACCAAAATGCCCCCAGAACGCACCACCCCCAACCTCACCCCTCTCTCACCCATGGACTTTTCTAAAATTCATCCAATCCGCCCAAGACCCGAAGGCGTGGTCGCCGCGAACACACAGGCCCGATCCCGTTCGAAGAAATCTACTCCTTCTTCTACGGCGCGCTGACGGACGCTCCAACGCTGGCCGGAGTCCTAGACCACCCAAGTTGGGGCAAAGAGTCGAGAACGTTATCGAACTCAAAAAGGGAGTAAATACGCCCTTGAAGCTTTACCTACATAGGAAGTGACGTGTCAAGAGTGGGTAACGAACAGCCCCATTGCTAGTTTATATAAATTCGCACTATATGGCCTTTTTATTACTGCCAGTTTGTCCTTGATTGCATCTCCCCCCACACTCTTTGGTTTTGGCATTGGCAGCTCGTTCACCCTATGGAGTACTAAGTATATCGTTATTGGAGTATATGCGTATATATAAGTACAGTACAGACATGCTACATACTTCTCTAATGCCGATGCCACGGTGCTGAAACATATTGGGGACAACCAGACCATAAACCGAGCAAAAGTCCAAAACGCGCTGAACTTTGTGAAAACCAAATTACTTTCAATTTCATATTCAAGAGTGAAAAGAGAATGCTTTGAAACCCCCCTATTCAGCACTTGCCGGAGGAGGCCCGTCTGCCGCCGCCGACGGATTCAACTGGGCGCCCGGCTGCAATGCATCAGGGAGTTTGAGCGGCGCCGCTGCCGGTATTTCGAGTTTATCGAGTTTCTCGCCCTTCAGGATCTTCTCCATCTCCTCCCTAGTCAACGTCTCGTACTCGATCAGAGCCTTCGTTAATGTCTCCAGCTCGCTGCGCTTCTCCGTCAGGATGTTCTCGGCGCGGGCTCGCGCTTCTTCCACGAGGCGTCGTACTTCCGCTTCGATTTCCTGCTTGGTCTCCGAGGACAGTCTGTTGTAGTTGGACCCCAGATCCACGTTCCCGAGTTTCTTCGAGTATCCAAACCGGGTAACTAGTGTGAACGCCGTCTCGGTGGCTTGTTGGAGGTCCTGTCGATAGTCAGCAACTAAACTCGCCCACTACAAATGCATGTAAACTTACCGCTGAGATACCGCTCGTGACCTTGTCTGGCCCGAACATGAGTTCCTCTGCAACCTTGCCGCCCATCGAGACGTCAATTTCCGAAAGGTACTCGGTATAGTTCCTCGAAACCACGTCCATCTCTGGCAGGAAGTGCGTCACTCCCAGAGCCATTCCACGAGGGACAATCGTGATCTTGTAGAGCGGAATGGAGGATGGCGAGAAATACGCAACAAGCGCATGCCCGGCCTCGTGGTACGCAGTCAGGAGCTTGTCCTTGTCCTGAATAATACGGCTGCGAGCCTCGGCGCCCATCATAATCTTGTCCTTGGCCCAGTCCAGATCCTTTGGTCCAACCTTGCCCTGTTTGTTCCGGCTGGCATGGATAGCTCCCTGGTTGACAAGGTTCTCCAAATCAGCTCCCGAGAACCCTGGGGTGCCACGCGCGATCACTGCGACATCGACATCTGTGCTGGTTTGAACCTGCTTCATATGATGCTTCAAGATATCTATCCGGCCCCGAACATCCGGCAGATTAACCATAACCTTTCGATCGAATCGACCGGGACGGGTCAAAGCCTTGTCCAGTAACTGAGGATAATTGGTGGCACCGATGATGATTACCCCGGTAGACTGCGAGAATCCATCCAGTTCGGTGAGCAGTTGGTTCAACGTCTGCTTCACATAGGCGGCATCCCGTTCGTTCCTCTTCGCGCCGATGGCATCCAACTCGTCGATGAAAATAATGGCAGGCGCCTTGTTGCGGGCCTGGCCGAATAGCTCCCGGACACGTTTGGCACCAACACCCACATATACCTCGTCGAACTCGGACCCAGACATGTAGAAGAAAGGAACCCCGGCTTCTCCAGCGACGGCACGAGCCAGCAGGGTCTTACCTGTGCCGGGAGGTCCAACAAGAAGGACTCCCTTGGGCAACTTGCCACCGAGCGACGAGAAACGGTCCGGATTCAACAGGAATTCAACGACTTCCTGCAGTTCATCCTTTGCTTCGTCGCATCCATGCACGTCGCCAAACCGAACTTTCTGCTGCTGGGGTTGAGCCTCCATGCTTTGCGGGCCCCGGATATTCTTCAAAACGCCCGTGGTTTCGACAAGGATGGTGACTAGAACCAGCGACAGGTAGCCGAAGAAACCGAAGTAAAACAGAAATTTAACCCATCGGAATACAGCACTGCCAAATGACTCTTCCACGACGACATGCAGAGGCGCTTCCTTGCCTCCGGAGCCCGATTGCTTTGGCGTCGCCATCGTGGCTTCGCTGCCATGGTTCCGTGCTGCAACGGCTTGCCCGATAGCCTGTAGTTGCTCCGAGCTTAGATTCTGGTTTTGACCTGGGTTGTGCGCCTGCACTTGTGCCGGTACAGCGGTCCCCGCACCGTTAACGCTCTGCAGGGACTGCGTGTAAATTGCTTGAGACGTCGAGTTGCTCGCGAAACGGCCACTCTGGAAGCGGTCGATAATAATCGGGTGCATCTTAGCTTTAAAGAGGGCGAGGTAAAACATGTTCTGGGCGTTGGCACTTGTCGGGTTGTTGTTCGCAGTTTTCTCCTTCTGAGCCAACATCTGATGCGATGGGGCCCCGAACAGAGAGCGCTGCTGCTGTATCCTCTGGAACACGTTCGCCGGGGAGATCTGCCGAACGCGACTAAGACCCAAAGTCGACATTGTGGAGTAGCTGCGAGAAGACTGCGAGGCAAAAGGGCGAGTACGAGAGAGCGCTGGTGACATCCATAGTGTGTTCACTAGAATGGATCCTATTAGTGTCAAATCCCGATGAGTACAGGCAAGATAAACGACATACCGCTACCGAACGATAACTGAGATCGCCCCAGTTGCATAGGCGTCGGGACGTATGGCTTCAAAGCTTCGAGTGGAGCCGCGTCAAGGCATTCCGGCAGCGAGACTCGATGGGTTGCCTGTCCTCCATCAGCATAGATCACGTCGCAATCCGTCGGCAAAAATGCATACCGTCGCACCCTCTTCTCTGCGCGTGTGCTTCCCGCGTGTTTGAGAAACAGGTCGCCCGATGGCGCGGGGGTGGCCGAGTTGCTTCCCCGAGGTAGCCAGGAGATTCGACATAGGGTTCCAGGCATCCGACAATGCGACCGGAATGTTCTATTTAAGAACGTCAGAGTCAGCGTGGCAGTTTGCGCGAGATCTGGCTGCCGAAACTCACCGGCCTCGGAATCGGGACTTGGAAGGCCATGGTAGTCAGAAGACCGCGGCTCTTAGCCGCACGACGATGAGCGGATCCGCTCCTTGGGGAGGAAAGGCAGTCAAGAAAACTATGGATACAATTAAATGAACGACGAGGCCATCTCCAGGCTGCAGAGCAGAGTGATGAGAGGGAGAAAGTCTGGGAAAGCAGGATGATGCTTTTTGCCAGTTCCGCGACGGCGTGTTGCCACTTCGGTCGAATGCCGTCCCGTAGCACGGTCACGTGTAAATGAGTAAACGGCGTATTTCGCCTTGATACCTGAATCGCCACTCTCTGTGGTACACTTGTGAGTTCGATACTGCCGCAATTATTCGGAACGATTGAAGCCAATATGGATATATGCTTTTCTCGAGTCTGCTAATACATTGTCTTTTGCCCTTATGTCCAGAGCGCTTTACCCCGCCGCTAGATTGACGCGGCTAGTGCTCCATCGGAGCTATGCCAGTACAAGGTTCTCCAAGAGGCATGCTAAGGACAGAGGGGCTGTTCTGTCTGATCCTGGAATCCCCTCTCTGACACCGAAAATGGCAGCCGTCGTATGCTTGGAAAACCCTTTGCTTGGTAAGTGACGAATAACTGTTCTCTCCATTCTCTCCATACTAATTCTGATTCACACTGTCCTCAGATATTCAGGCATCCGGGTAAGGATTCAGTACTCTATCTATCATACAGTCGACATGACTCGTATTAGGGACCAAAATCTGCTCGATAAATACAGGCTAAAGCCCAACGATGCCATTCTCGCAGAAGACGCCCACCGAAGCCTCTTCGATGACTTGATTGAGAAATACTCTGCACAAACAACCGCCGGCGGCGGGGCTCAGAATACCGCGAGAGGCGCCCAAGTACGACTGGTCTCTTTGCTTGGCTCGAGTCGAGTGTTGCTGAATCCCATAGTACTGCCTTCCCCCGTCCAGCGTCGTGTATATCGGCTGTGTGGGCCGTGACAGTTACGCGGACGCTCTGCTGGCTGCGTGCCAGCAGGCCGGAGTCCAGGCGGAATACCACGTTGACGATGCGCATCCGTCAGGACGTTGCGGGGCCGTCATCACAGACCAGAACAGGAGTCTCTGCACTGAATTGGGAGCTGCGAACCACTACAAACTCAACCATTTGAAACAGCCTCGTATTTGGGATATAGTCCAGAAGGCGAAAGTCTACTTCGTGGGCGGCTATCATTTGACTGTCTGTCCTGAGGCGGCCCTGGCTTTGGCGCAGGAGGCTGCTGCACATAATAAGGTAATTAGCTCACACGGAGGTTGGCTGCTGCTGATTATTTGACTAGGTTTTTGCAATGTCGTTGTCTGCTCCCTTCATCCCAACGGAATTCAAGGAGGTGTTGGTCCAGACCGAGCCGTACTGGGACTATATTGTCGGCAATGAAAGCGAGGCTCGAGCATGGGCCCAATCCCACGGCCTGAAGGTTTGCTAAGCCTTCCTTGGTGGACAGGCGAAATGCTCATTCTGCAGACCGATGACATCCCCACCATAGCACAGCGCATGGCGAACCTACCCAAAGCCAACAGTCTCAGGCCGCGTGTCGCCATTGTCACCCAAGGCACATCCCATACCGTTTATGCCGAGTCCGGTATCAGCGGATACAGAACTAGTCCTGTGCGGAAGATCTCAACGGCAGAGATTGTTGACACAACCGGGGCGGGGTGAGAGGCACCGATCCGGACAATGCCAGCTACTAGGGCTAACCGGGTGTCTGCGGCAGAGATGCTTTCGCAGGAGGCCTTCTTGCCGGCATCGTACAAGGCCGGGCTCTCGAAACATGCGTGGATATGGGGCACTGGCTCGCTCATCTTGGAATTCAAGAAATGGGGCCAAAGTATGTCCCTCTCGATATCACTAGACATGTGTTATTGATATATCTCCAGCTATCCACTTCCAAGGCGAGAATATCAATGTCGTTGAGGTCATTCTCTTGCCATTAATCAAGGATTTCAACAACTATTGCTTATGGGGCGCTCTAGGTCAAGTCATTCTGCTAATGTCCCCCAGGGAAGCTCAACCTATCTCGTGCAAATCTGTTTGAATAGTCGTATAGTCATAGTAGGGCATAGAAAACACATTTCCTCTTTTATATTAGAGCTTCACCCTTACAGAGTATATCCTAGGTAACCATCGTCGAACGTAGAGGTAGTATTTCGCAGAAAAGCAGTCTGGATACCTTCTAATACTGCTGAATGAGCATGCCTAATTCTGAACGCCTTTACGAACAAGCGAGCATGCAATACTCCTTCAATTGCAGTGGCGAGGTTGAAAAGAGACAACCAAGATTCGGATCCCGAGATTAGCCTCAGACACTTGCCCACCCACCGCGTTCAATCAGGCAGATTCTATTCCAGACAACTCAGGTCACTCGCGTTGGAACCTATGAGCCCTCCATCCCTGGCAGGAGCCTTGCTACTCTCCTGCCACATGGCTTCCTAGGATGTCTACAAGGGCCATTTTTTTGATGGGGGCTCCGACGCCAGACACTGTGGACTGGGATAAAGACGAGCTCCTCGATGCGCCTGTCTTTCCATTTTACGCCAACGATGCTTCCTATCAAGTCAACTGGTCCTTTTCTGAGAACCGTACTGTGAAGTGGAGGTCTCTACAGGACCAGGATCCGGACCAGCCTGTCCGAGACACTCAAACAGAGCGCTACAGAGACACGCTGTTCGTCACGGAAGATCGCGCTGCCGTTGACAAGTCCGCGGGTCCTGTGGAAAGTCAAGAGCTTTCACTGTTCCACGATGACTCCTTCTCCATCCACGAGGTCTCGGAGGTATCTGCTTCTGGGACCCTCTCGGGAGAATCGCACGGCGACAGCGAACTACACGCAGACAGCACCGAGTTGTCTATCGAAACATCCAGTGGCCGAGATGTCCCCGGTCGGTTGCTCCCCACTACCCAAGGCGGGCTGAGTGACCTAAAGGACATTCCAAACGCGGGATATCTGCAGTCTATTGCCCCGCAGACCATGACGGTGAATCTCATCGCAGGCGTCATCACGATCTACCCTCCCCGCCGCGTGGTGACGCGGCAATGGAAGCACGAGCAGGAAATCGTGGAGATGGTGGTGGCGGACGAGACAAAGACGGGATTCAACGTGACCTTCTGGCTCCCCTCGACGTCCGATGCTGGGGGATTTGGACGTGACGACGACCTGCGAGGATGTCTTGCGGGCCTTCGACCGCGGGATATCGTCCTCCTCCGCACGGTAGCACTGAGCAGCTTTCGAGAACGGGTGTACGGGCAGAGCCTACGGAAGGGAATGACCAAGGTCGACCTCCTCCACCGACAGCCTGCTGATGCGACAGATACGGGCGGGCTGTACAGCTTGAGGAGAATCCATGCGGCGCAGGAGGATGATCAACCGTTGATGAAAGTGCGCAGGGTCCGGGAGTGGATCAAACGGTTTGTGGAGGATGGGAGGGAGATGCAGTACCCTCTGCCTCCGGATACGCAGTAGGCGTTGGACGGTACGGTACCTGACATTAGCCTGCTGTGTCTGCTGGACTGGACTCTACAGATCCGGGGTACAGCTGTCAGATGATGGGGTCAGAAGGTCGGGGAACCGGATGCGGCGAGATAGGGTTTGACGGGTTGAGTAGGGGGATTGATCAAGACTGGGAACGGGCATACTCCGGTGTCGAGATCATGACGCTTCAGGTTGACCATTGGCGATGCTGGTGACCATACCATACCGTACCTGACCAGAGCATACTCCAGAGGACTGTCCAGAATTAGAAATTCGCGGGCGTGGGGCAGTAAGATTGGTATGGCCCGGTACGATAGACGACCCCGCCAATCAGCACTCTCCAATTCGGGGCGTTGGGCCGCAAACGTGTCAGTTTGGTTTGGTCTCGCTTTCTCTCCTCCTGTCTCTCCTCTCTCTCTCCCCTCGCTACTCAAACCCGAAAACTTCTTCCTCTTTGTCCCCCCCTCCTCCCCTTGATTCGCTTCTCTTTATCTTCTTTCCTTTGT
>RAQS01000286.1:0-24928 GCA_003698115.1 Aspergillus sp. HF37 | reverse complement strand
ACCACCATCAACCATCGTACTCCCCCTACAGCTACAGCAACTACAGCTACAGCAGCCCACACTCCCCGCACAGCCCGACACCCTCCGACCTCGACCGGGACCGGGACCGCCTCGGCTCCGTGTCCAGCAGCTCCAGCACCGGAACCGGCAACGCCGACGACGGTCGCCGCCCGCCGCGCCCCAAGTACGAGGAAGAGGAAATGTTCTTCATCTGGTACCACCGCGTCGACCTCGGCCAGGAGTGGAAGGAGGTCCGCGAGTGCTTCAACCGCCAGTTCCCCAGCCGCCAGCGCGCTGGCTTCCAGGGCATCCAGTGCAAGTTCTATCGCTTCATCAGGGAGAAGAGTTGTCCTACCCTCCGAGAGCAGCGCCGGATGCGTGATGGAGAGTTTTTGCGTGAGGGTGCCGCCGCGGCGGCAGCGGCGGCGGCTGCTGCTGTTGCTACTGCGCCTGGAGGAGGAGGTGGTGGTGGGGGGTCGCAGCGCGCGCCCAAGTTTGGGGTCGTCGAGTGGACGGGCGTTTGGTATCCGTGGATGAGGGAGGGGAGGGACGAGGTGAGGAGGAAGCGGATCACTTGATTGATTTTTCAACGTCTTATTTCGGTCGGTTGGCTTGTCTGTTTCGTTTTGGCCTGTTTATTGTTCATTCTCTCCTTACGATGCTGCAAGATACCATGTTACGACTGTTCTGTTTTGAGCCTTGTTTGTGTTATTTGCATTATTTCCGCTCGATTCTATGGAGTACTATATATACTTGGCTGTCTTACTTGCTGCTATTACAGCTGATATACATACGACTTGGACGCTATGAATGCAACCCTCCTATATACTCCAAAACAGCAACAAAGCATTATCCCATAGTAAGCACCAGTATATATACACGGAATATATACCGCATACACAACGCAGCCTGAAACTTCGACACGAGCCAGCCCACCAGCCCTCCACCAACCAAGACCCAACCCCAACCAACGCCCGAATCCTGCAGGATCAAATCGACCAACCACCCACGCGACAGTCAGTCAGCCAGCCAGTCAGTCTGAACTGAAGAACTGGACTGGTTGGAAGAGAGAGAGAGACCCGATATTCTCCGTCATAGGTGGGGCGAAGGATCCGTGAAGGTTGCCAAAGGTTGCCAAAGTTAAGTTCCGAGGGACCGCTGCAAAGTCTGGTTAAATACAGGCTATGTTTGCTTACTCCGGTGTGGGGGCTCTCAAGTGTCAAGGCGTTCTTCGTATCGATGATTTGTGCTTGCCACTAGTAGTATTCCGAGTAGAAGTATGTATCAGAGCAAAGTCGAGCTAGGGATACCTTCGACCATTGATTATGCCAAAAAAACGCTGTACTAGAGTGCTCGGTATCGTCTATGGGGCTACTACTTGACAGCAAACAAATGAGATTAACAGGCTTGCAGAGAGAGCCCTGTTGGCTGATCAAGGAGGAGCATCAAGTCAGCCTGCATACTCGTGCTGTATCAGGTGCCGCGCCGGGTAGGGACGGTTGTTTATTCGGGGTTTTGCGTTGGATCGTGAGAGGGCTATACATCGATAGTATGGCGCTTAGGTCGAGAAAGAGAGAGATAAATATCACATCTATCTACCTCGGCCAGAACTACGTAGCAGGAAATGTCATTCATACTGGCAGACTGGCAGGACACACGACTAGACTGTTAGAATACGTACGGATTGGGCAGCGAATCTCGTATATCCAGTTGAAAGCATGCCAATTGCGGTAGAGACATTCGTGAATTCGTAGGAATACCTGGTCGTCAGAAATAGGCCCAGTCAACCCTCGACATGCCCAGCAAGCCACTTGTACTCCCATGTAGATGCTCTGCTAACGCCGAGTTCATAGCATGTGGCAAACTAATACCCAAATCGGTCCTCTCCCTCACTAGCAGAGTCGTAAATATCGAATTCTTCGTCATCCGACGCAGCGCGATCCCGGTACCTGCTGTAGATAGCAGTCGGGTCGTCGTCCTCATCATCCCAAGAGAGCTCCTCATCCGGATAGTCATTCGCGGGGTTATTCTCAGCTGCGCATGCTATTAGTACTTTATTAGACATCCAACTATCGCTCGCTGCGCTTACCGTTTGAATCCGCATCTTCGCTGTCCCATCGGTCCTCGTCTTCATCGTCCTCCGCAAAGTTCTCCCAATACTGCTCGTCCTCCGCCGGAATGACGATAACGCCAATGTCCGGCCGCGTCGTGTCAATCCCGCGCTGCCGGAACCATGTGTCTTGGTCTTTTTCGAGATCTGTAAGGGGGTTGGACAGCTGGCCCCCTGGCGCTAATGGTCGGCGGATGTAAGTGTCGTACACATACTCGCCATCGCTGTCGTTGTCGTGCTCAGGGCCATGTGGCGCTTGAGGCGTAGCGTCGACAGTGTCAACCTGCATTGTATCATCGGTATGAACACTGCGCTCGGGAGCCGCAGTTGGTCGCGCTTTATTGGGCACTCGGGGCTGATACTTCAGAGGCGGCTTTGGCGGCACAGGCGCAGGCTTGGCTGGAGAAGGCTGGATCTCTTTCTCAGTAGTTTCTGTATCCATACCAGACTCCAAGTCGAGAGCCACCTGCTCAAACTGCTGAGCCAGCCGTGCAGATTCATCATCCGAGTCGCCCTGGCTTGCGTCGGCCATGCTGGCTATGCGCTGCTTGGCTGTCGATATAGCATTCTGGCGATCCTCTCTCCACCGCTTCTCCGCCTGGTTCACAACCGGCCGTTTTCTGGGACGCGCCCGCTCCTCCTCAGAAGCCAGAGAAATGCCTATTTTGTCAGCTGGCACCGCACCTTCACCCGTCAACAGATCCGAAACCATCGACGCCTTCCTCGAGTGCGGCTGCCTAAGCTTCTCCACCAACACAGCAACCCCGGGCACACTCTCCCCTCTCCGTTTCTGAACACCACCGCCCAGGTTCTTGCGAAGTCCAGCTGGCGTGCTCGACCTGGAAATCTGAAATTTCCGCACAGACGCATTTGGCGAGGGGGTATCCCGTCGTCCGCTCAAAGCGGAGGACCGTCCACTGGTAACACCGGCCTCTGCCTCTGCCTCTGCTTCTGCGTCCACACCGGTCGCAGCGTCCGGCCGCACAGGACCGGAATGCAAAGCTCTCGTGAACTTCTCCTCGGCTTCCCTCCGCGCCGCTGCGACGCGCTTCTGCTCGCGAAGCTCTGTTCCGGGCGATGTAGCCCTCACAGAAGGCACTCCGCCTGCAGAGCGGGGTTTCAAGCTGCTCACTGATCTCGGCGTGCGGAGAGTCCGGTGGGCAGCTGGTCCCGGAGACGGGGACGGGGACGGCTTGGTTGTGCCATCGCCACCCGCCTGAACTCTTTGGAAAACAAAGTCAGTGAAGCGGCGTTTTGTTCGGTGGAGTTCGTCTTGGATATCTGGACTGTTGTTAGTCTCGGAGATGAATATCGTTCTTTTGGCGGGGAGTGGTGACGCCGGTCCGCCGCTGTATGGGAGCAGGGCTGCTTACAGAGAGTTTCCACGGGTTCCTCCTCTCGACGGCGCTTGATATTAATATGCTCCGGGGGCAAGGACATCGTGATCAAAGTCTGAAACGTAGAACCAGATGAGGATGAAGATGGATCGAGATGCAGACTGGATGTTTTCATTGGCTGGATAAGATCACGTGATATAAACACTGCATACAATGTTTTACTCCTATTGCGATGCAAAGATGGAATGATCGTACTGCTTGATTCGTATCCTGATTCTCGCTATAAATAGAGCCAGACCATCGGGACCAATCCGTGGAATCGCATGCAAAGTACAGCACAGGACCAGAGCCAACCAGCCAGGTATCTGATATCTCCCTCGTAGCCAACTATAGGCTAAACAGCAGATAAAACTCATGCCAGCAAAATGCAACGAGAGGGCCAAAACGATATTAAAAGCTGTAGGATCCCGTTGGCTGGGAACGGAACTTTGGACAAGAACAACAATGCGAACCAATACACGAATAGAATTGAAATGCGGCAAGATTAACAGTTAACACAAGAGATAATGAAAAGACAGCGCCCCTCGGTATTATTATTAATAGCAGTCATCTCATTTTGCTCCAATGTCCTCCTCGGCCCACCCGGGTAGAGACCCTTCGTTCTGGATCGCCAGCCCGATGCCGTTGAGGCCCCCGAGGGCGGAGCTGAAGCTGGACAAGCTGCCTTGGGGATGGTGGGCCGCCGCTGGACGACTGTGTCCAGATTGCGTTGAAATCGAGCCAAATGGCTCTTGGGAGAAGGACGGCAAACTAATTGCCCGGGAATGGTGCGGGCGTGGCACGCTCAAGCTGCTGGTGCTGGCCGTGGCATGATGGCTGGGCCCGGTAGGGCCACTACTGGCATTCAGAAAGCCGTTCGCAGACGACTTGTGCTGGTGCAACGGTCCCTCCATGCCCCCGTTCGGTAGCTCCATGGGACCGGCGCTGCTGTATAAAGGCTGCTGCTGCGGCTGCGGCTGCGGCTGCGACTGAGGATGCAGCGCAGCCAATGCAATGGGGTCATTCATCCGGGTGTCCTGGTCCTGAGACTGCTGGGCGGACATCTGATTCAGGTACATCGTTAACGGGTTGTTCGACCCCACATTCAGAACACCGGACGGCGTCGACACGGTCTGCAGTTGAGGCCGGTTCTGGCCATTCTGAGAGCCATTGGAGCCTGGCGCTGGCGAAAGGACAGCGCGATTTGGGCTGGACTGAGATCCCGATTGGCTCATGTTGTTCTGGAAACCGTTGACGGCGGGGGAAGACGACTGGGTCCCGTCCAGCCCAGATCCGTTGCGGCCTTGCTGCGGGTGACTATTTGCCTGGCGAGGAGGATTTCCGCAGCGATCCTTGCCGAAGTTTATCTTAAATCGACGATACTCCTCGCGGTTGCGCACGCCCTCAATTGCCTTGATGGCATTGGCGATGTTGGTGAAGTTCACAAATGCACAGCTCTTCTCGCGCAGTGTGTTCACCAGCTCGATCTCACCGAACTCAGAAAAGTCCTGGCAAAGACGCTCCTCGGGCCACGACTCGTCCAAATTGCCGACATAGACATTCCGTGACGCACCGCCGCTCACTGCCAGCGCAATGGCCGGAGGAAGAGGGCCGGAGTGCTTGCCCCAGCCAATCTTCAATCGGCGGTTGTGGATCATTAGACCCTGCAGGTTACTGAGGGCGTAGAATGAAGCCGCGGACGTCGGGTCGATGAAAGTAACAAAGCAGATATGCTTGTCAGGGATGTATCGGATGTGGTGCAAGAGACCCCCGCGGACAACATTACAGATCTCCTCGATAGTGGTCTCAGGATGAATATTTCCGAGATAAATCGTCCGGTTCCCCAAATTGTTCACGCCCCCAGCCGTCGTAGCCACAGCGGCAGCGGCGACGGACTGCTGGGCGAGAGCGTTGGTGATCAGATCCCGGTCCGCCGAATTGAGAATGTGGGCGTACCCCGGCGCAATTCCCAAAAACTGCGCGGCATTCTGCTGCTGCGTTTTCGAGACGTACGCGCAGCGGTCCTTGCCGTAGAAGACGCGCTTGGGGGTTTGCCATTTGGGCTCTTGGGGAAGCTGCGTGACCGCCTTCATCGCGTTGCTGATGGAGAGGAAGTGCACAAAGCCGATCGCCTTCTCCTTCACGATCTTCACCGTGTCAATCGGGCCGAATTTCCCCAGTTCTTCGCGCATCTCGTCTTCGGTCGTTTCCTCGGGCAGATTCCCGAGGTAGACATTCCGGGATGCGCCAGACTGCTGCACCGCCAGAGCAACAGACGTCGGGACCTGGGACGGTTTGCCCCAGCCCACCTTGATATCATTGCCTTTGATGGCCAACTTCTTCAGAATGGCGTCCGAGTGGAAGTGGGTCGCTGAGTTGCTGTCCAAAAACGAGATGAAAGCACAGTTCTTGTCTGAGAGCAAACGCACCGACTCAATCTGGCCACTGCGCACGTGGTTCAGAATCTCCTCCGCCGATGTCTCGGCGGGGATGTTGCCCAGGTACACAGTTCGGCTAGTGCCAGACATGAGACCAGGGGTCACCGAAGCGGCGGGGCTGCCGAACGCGGCATTTCCCAAGCCTCCAAGGCCATTGGGCGGGGACTGCGGGCCGCCCATCATTTGAGAGCCGTTCATGCTGTCGGGGGCCATCATTCCCGCGTATAGACCTGGGTTTGGCGCGGGCTGCGTTGGGCTGCCCAGCTGGTTCTGGGGGTTCTGCGCGTGTGCGGGCGCATTGGCCTGGGGAAAACCGCCATAGTTCGTGAATTGGGGCGATGTAAACGCAGACGGCGTTCCCGGCTGAAATGGGCTGCCGAGGAGCAGTTGGGAGGGAAGCAGGGGGGTGAAGTTCATGTCGAAGGGCGCTCCAGAGGCAGTCATATCGGCGGCGTTTTGGCCTTGCGCAGCGGTGTTTATCGCAGGAACGTTGGGTCGGCGAGAGTTGCGGTCGGCAAAGCCTTGGAATGGCAGGTTATTGGAATTGTATGCGCCGTGGGAAAAGCCCGTATTGTCGGCGTTGAGGTGGGAGAACTTGGGATGGATCACACGGGGGTTGTTGGGGGCGCTTGAGACTTCCGAGCTCTGCATGGCGAGTACAGAGAGCAGCGAGACAGAAAGCCCTCCACAGTGTGGGAGAAAACAGTCGTCTTGAGGGGAATATGGTCGATATCACCGAACAGGGGGAGGAGCAGACGGATCCAACGTTCGGACGACCACAACAATGAAGCGGACAAGATATTGACAAATATAATGCGATAAATGCCGGAAGACAGCGATACCCAAAAGAGAGATGCGGCTAGAAAGAAAGACAGGAGTCAATAGTCAATAGTCGACTGGAATGTGGTTGGAATAGAGCCGGGATGGCAACCAACCTCAGCGGCAATCAAGAATTCGGCAGCAACTCGGAGACAGCAGCCAAAAGCAACACATCCAAAAAATGCCGGGCAGCGGGCGAAACAATGGAAGCAAGAGAAAGCTCGAAAAGGAGAAGCTGGATGCAACTGAATGCAGCACGGCGGGACAGTCGAAGCCGGGCGCAATTATTAAGCCAGTAAGGGAACCGCGAAGCCAATAGAGCAGTGGAAATGAAGATATCCAAAAAGGAGAAATAGATCGAGGATTAGGAGGTCAAAGAGTGAAGGGTAAATAAAGAATAGATTAGACAGCAGGGAGGGACTTTTTTTCAGGAGAGAGCGCGGAGTGAGAGAAAGAGAGAAAAGAACGAGGGGAGACGAAGCGAAAGGAAGAACAGAAGAAGACAGAAAGAAGGGAATAATGAGAGAGAGAGGGAGAGGAAGAGAGGAAGAGAGCAGAGCAGAGAAGAGAGAGAGTGAAAGGAGAGAAAAGGAGACGGCCGAAAAGGGAATGGAGATTGATCGCCCATAGTTGGGCGGCGGCAAGGGGCTGCGTGTCCAGGCCGCAATAATGCATGTATTATGATAATTATATAAAATATATAAAATGCAATCCAGTAATAATATGCGCTACTACTCGATATTCTCTAATATTTTATTTATTCTGTTCAATTGAAATGTTGATATGATGTCGTCTTGGCATT
Source organism: Aspergillus sp. HF37 (assembly GCA_003698115.1). NCBI lineage: Eukaryota > Fungi > Ascomycota > Eurotiomycetes > Eurotiales > Aspergillaceae > Aspergillus > Aspergillus sp. HF37. The sequence continues at coordinate 17,383 of RAQS01000286.1, read as the reverse complement.
AATGTATTGATGAGTAAATGCATGCACAACTAATGCAACTTTATGCCTCAGGCTTCAGCCACCCCTCCGGTTCCTGGAGTTACTCTGGGGTATAAGACATCCTCTCAAGCTGCCAGAATGGCTTCACTAAGACGCTGGATATCGCCTATAAAGCTGCCTGAGTTCTTATTCCAATATACAATGACTTCGCCTCGGCCTTGAGCATACCATCCGCATCCAGGAGCTGGGCCTCTAGGAACCATTTCCTCCCTTCGACTTGCTGAACCCACGTTTTGACCAAAACCACCCCAGGCGTCGTCACAGGCGAGCGATACGAAACCGTAAGGCTAGCGGTGTACAGCCGCGCGCGATCCTTCGACGCAAACTGCCGGAACGTCTCAGCGCAAAGGCCAAGTGTCTCGTCAAACAGGGACGCCAGGACACCGCCGTGGACGGTGTCCTGGTAGCCGTTCACACCGCTGCCCAGGTGCACAAACGTGACGAAATACGGCTGGCCGGGGCCTTGCGCTTGCTGGTTTTTTGATTCGCCTCGGTTATTCGACTGCTGTAGGGCGGTCCTGCGCATCAAGGCGAGTAACCGTGGTATCGTGTCGGGCGTGTTGATCACCCTGCTGAAGAACGTGTCGGACGTGTTTTCCTTGTCATAGCGCGTCATGAACGGGATCGGCTGGTATGCACTGGAGATGTTGATGTACGGTTTGGCGAGAGGCAGGGAGGAGAAGAAGTCAACATCATCTTGACGCACGGGGACTTTGGTGATGAAATCCCGGTAGATGTCTGATTCGCGGTTGTCGGCCATATTTACGACTCAGATGTGGAGGACGTATGCAGTGTGCCTGGTTAGTTCTGTATAAGTACCTGGCGGTGCCCCAGATCGTCGCTGAATACCCGCGGTTCCGCGGTTCCGAGGCCATAGAGCAGCGGCTACACCTGTTTGGGCCAGTCTAGGGTCCTGTCCTGTGATAGCAGTACGCACCACACAAAGCAGGACCCTGTTGCTTCTGGTTTAACTCCCCAGCCAGTCCATGATCAGCAACTCAATATGCGGCGTAGGAATTGAAGCCGAAATGATCTCGTCTGAGCAACGAGCATACTTCAGACAACGAAACAATCAAGGAATCGCTGGAGCATCGCCCAGTTGCTGGCCTCCCACGACCTGCAGGAGTCGGGCCTGTCAAGGAATTGCTTCCTGATACGTTCAGAGAGAGAAGTGTATGTTTCCAGGAACCAACGACCGGAGAACAGGATGCCATCCCGACCGCCTTCCTATTCCGCTGACGTGTATTACATAACTTTTTCTGCCTCAGGCTGCCACTTGCCCCTCCGCTCCCCTCGGCGTCCATGGCTGTTTTCTGCTCTTCTTCTTCTTTCCGAGTCGATATCCCAGTCCTCTACCCTTCCAATTGACCGAAGACTTTGCTTGCTGGCTTGGGACCTTACTGCTTGTGCGTATCCCTTGTCTTGCTTTTCGTTTTTGTTTTTTTATCACAGTGTCTGTGACTCATGCGACTCATGCGATTTCGCTAACTTTTGCGCTCTACAGTCGTCCATCCTTCCTACCTGGCTATCTCCGACATATAGACTATAACGACAATGGCAGACTTGCCAGCCTCCATCTACATCGACGAGGATGTCGGGCAAGATGACTCGACCGCTTCCGGTTCCGAATCCGCCCCTTACAAAACCCTTCTCCATGCCTTTTTGCAGCATGCTCCCGAGGACGGCAGGCAGTACCTGATGCGCAAGTCTCAAACCGACCTCCCTGGTGACAATGTCGACGCCGCCGCCAAACTGGAGTGGAAGCCCGCAGCCAAGTCGGCTATGAAGAAAGCCTCCAGCCTTTTCGAGCAGCGAAAAAAGAAGGCTGCCAAGGAGCAGGAATTGGCCATTCGGGAGAAGCAGGAGTTTGAGAAGCGCCAGCAGGTTCTGGAAGAGGCAAAGAAGGTGGTCATTAAGGAGGACCCGTCGCTCCCCAAGCCCGTCAGGATTCGCTTGGACGTGACCGACCCCGCGGTGGTGAAGCTGGGATCCCCGGAGTCGGATACCCCAGGAACCCGGGTTCGCGTGCTGGGAAGAGTTCACCGTCTACGCCCGCAGAAAGATGTCATTTTCCTCACGCTGTCCGATGGGTATGGCTACCTCCAGTGCATTCTGTCCGGCGACATGGTCAAGACTTATGATGCGATGACCCTGACCCTCGAAACCTCCATGGCGATCAATGGCGAGATGCGTGCGGTCCCGCCTAAACAGCACGCGCCCAACAACCGCGAACTTCATGCCGACTTCTTCACTGTCATCGGCCGTGCTGCGGGCGACAAGGAGGCCATCTCGACGCGTGTGGCCCCTGACGCCGAGGCGCAAACGCTATATGACAACCGTCATCTTGTGCTCCGTGGCGAGACGTCGTCCAAGGTGATGAAGGTGCGCGCCGCTACTCTCCGCGCATTCCGGCAGGCCTTCGATGAGAACCGTCTGCTGGAAGTGTCCCCACCGTCAATGGTGCAGACCCAGGTGGAGGGAGGCAGCACGTTGTTCGGATTCAATTACTACGGCGAGAATGCGTATCTGACACAGTCGTCGCAGCTGTATCTGGAGACGTGCCTGCCATCGTTGGGTGATGTGTTCTGTGTTTGCCCGTCTTTCCGCGCGGAGAAGTCCCTCACGCGCCGCCATCTGTCCGAGTACATGCACATCGAGGCGGAACTCGATTTTGTCACGTTCGGCGACCTCCTCGACCACATAGAAGAAGTGATCTGTCGCGTGCTTAAACTGACGATGGCGGACCCGGCGATTGCGGGGTATATCAACGAGCTCAACCCCGAATTCACACTCCCCAGCCGGCCGTTCAAGCGGATGAAGTATGCGGAAGCGATCGAGTGGCTGCGCGAGCATAACATCGCCAACGAAGAGGGCCAACCGCATCAGTTCGGAGACGACATCGCGGAGGCCGCGGAGCGCAAGATGACCGACATGATCAACCAGCCGATCTTCCTCACGCACTTCCCGGCGGAGATCAAGGCGTTCTACATGAAGAAGGACGCGGAGGACCGTCGGGTCACGGAGAGCGTGGACGTGCTGATGCCGGGCGTGGGGGAGATTGTCGGAGGCAGCATGAGGATGGACGACTGGGAGGAGTTGATGAATGCGTACAAGAGCCAGGGCATGGATCCGTCGCCGTACTACTGGTACACCGACCAGCGGAAGTAAGTGACCTTCATCATCACATAGACTGAACTTTCAAGCTTACAAGGATGCAGGTATGGGACTTCGCCGCACGGTGGCTACGGCCTTGGTCTGGAGCGCTTCCTGGCTTGGCTGTGTGCTCGATACACCGTCCGGGAATGCTGTCTGTATCCTCGCTTCACGGGCCGTTGCACGCCTTGATTTCGTTCAAGTGGCTCTATAGATACGTAGAATGCCATTACGTATTATGATGATGGGTATGAGGATTGAAAAATTGGCGGTCACGGCCAGCCAGTCAGTTCGGTCTTGTCATTTAGTTGAGATATCAGGGTTGTTAGACGTTTGAGGATTTACACTTGCCTCTTGTCTACCTCTTGTCTAGTAAGCAGCCATGTGTGTGGTATCAAGACCTGGACAGATAGCATAGCCCTAATGCAAGCTATCTAGGCCATAATTACGGTAGCGTGCTTGTATACTGCGATGCACCCATAACAACGATTCGGCGTACCGTAGTGTAGCTGGCTAGTGTCTCGCAAGACACGGCATTCCATTACTCTACACTAGTCTCTAACCAGACTGTCAGTCAGTCAATCAGTCTATGATCCACGCTACGTAGGTTAGAAGTTCTGATATCCAAAAACGATTGACCTGGTTGTGTTCGATAGCGCCAGAGCCGGCTCCGTCTGGTAGTTCTATAACTTTGGTTGGTCTCCCCATCGTGTCAGCGCTGTTCGCAAGGCCAGGATGGGTGGCTGCGGGGTTGTTCATGGAGAGACGGACAGCCCTCTCCACGCGCCGGATACGTACCTTGGCCCGCTATTTTGAGATCTGCACCCATTTGGCTGGTCCTGTCGCTGCGAAGTGTGCGCTCCGCTATTCTCTGCGATGGTGTGGTTCGTGGTTCATCGTGCCGTTCCCGGTTGTGGCCCCGTCAGCAATTTAGTATCTCCGGAACTCTATTGCGCGTCTTGCTGCGGGTGGTTTGGGCGATAAATCTCGGATAGGCGGTTCTCGCTCTCAGATCGTCGAAGGATCGCGGTTTTGTCGTTTCCTCGGGTATGCGGTTGCAGGGAGGGGATCAGGCGTTGAGAAGATACTGCCGTTGGCGACGCGTTTACTCTACGCTCGATGAAAGCTCAGCAGACACCGGCAAGTTCCTAGGCTGGACTGTCAATGTCAGCTTGGGGAGAAGATGTTGCTGGACTGTGACTCGACAGGTTGGAGGCACACAGGGCGCGGGAGGCCAGCCAGGCACGGGAATTTGTAGTCTGCTTCGACTTCGCCGCCGGAGAGTGACATTTCAGCGATACGGGCGGCGCAAACGGCGCCTAGGGGTGATAGTGACGCGCCGGTGGTGGTTGGGTTGGGGTGGGACGGTATTTAGTGTTGCCTCGTGCGTCCGGACTGATGCTGGGCGGATGTTTGGATGGCTTCACCTAGGCATGCTACGCAAGTAGTATCCCTATAGCCTATAGGCCGGGTGAGGTCTAAAATTAGAATGGTCGACATTTTGTACTGAGACAAGTCCTCTCAGCGACCCAAGCTTGGCATTTGAGGATAGATCAAGCAATACTTCCCACAAGCACATGACTAAAGACGATGGAAATACTCCTGTATCTTCCGACCCTGGTATGCAATGGTCATACAGAAAGCCACGACCGAAGTGGTCAATGGCACAGAGATAGCCCAGAAGATCCATTGCCCGGTAGCCATATCGCGAATATCCCGAGCATTCATGCCGAAATAACTGGTCATGAATGAGAGCGGCAAGAAAATCACCGTAACAATGGTAAAAACCAAGATGGCTTTGCTGTTATTGTCTTGTTTCAATTCCACCTGGAGTGTCACCTAAAAAAAATTACCGTCAGGAATCAAGTATTGGGGGGAAGTGTATTCTAGACGAACCTGTCTTTTCAGCTTATCAATTTGGACTTTCAGATCTTTGTATACGCCGACATTATCTTCCAACATCCTGAAGACTGGGTCCAGTTCCCAATACCAGGCGTTTTGAGTAGGTTGTCGTTGAGGGCTTTGCATTTTGAAGGCTCTGATCACACGTTGCTGGGTTTCGGTAACGCTGATGATGCTGTCCAATTCTTCGTCCGCTAGGTCCAGGTCATCTAGGAGGCTTCGTGAGGGATGTTCTCGCACTGCCAATCTCTAAACATATAGTTAGATCTTGCTCGTTGCATGAAAGTTAACCATAAATAAAATATACCAATCTGGAACAGTATTCCTGATATATGGCACCAATATTCAAGTGAAGCGCCAAGTTGGAATCTTCACATGCAGACGTTGTAAACATAGATGAGAGATAGGAGTTCTCCGGACCGAGGGGCAGAGGCAGGTCACAGTCTCCATGGACTAGGGAGGTGATGACCGAAGCAAGGATACCACTTGCATTTACGGTGGAGAAGGAAGCCAAGTCGAGCGGATGCTGGGACTCGAGCAGCTGGAGGATATCCGCTTTGGATGCTTCAAGCGCCATCGTCACCCGCTGGAAGCGTTCTTGCACCGTATAACCGCCGGCATCCCTATAGCGGCGACGGCCACGTGGCATACGAGAACGCCGGGTAGCGATGTCACTTTTTGAAGCAGAACCACCGGACTCTAACTCTGAGTCTGATGACGGCGGAAACTGAGGCTCGCTGCGAGGTCTATCATCACTTGGTTCCTCGTCGCCGGAATCACTTGAAGTGGTCATTTTGCGCCGAGTGGTTTCCTCTTGTCGCAGGTCGTCATTCAAGTAAACCAACCTTAGAACCAGGAGCTTGAAGGCATTAACCAGAGATTTGAGCAGGGAGATGTCGCCTTGGCGACCATGGATTCCTTTTCGGATGGATTGTGAAACAGAAAGTGCTCGTTCGATTTCCTTGCACGTCAGGTCGAAGCCATAGGTCTCTAAAGTCTCACCGTCGAAATTCCCACATTTCTACTCAAGTCGTCAGTCCCACGACAAAGACGAGATATACGGAGTAGCATCACCTGTAAGATACCACATAATGCACCAAAAGCTTTCTGCTTAACCGGCGTTTCTTTGGACATAGGAATAAAGTGGTCGATGAGATCCCTTGCACCGGCTGCAAAAGCGACTAAGTCCCCGGACCCAGCAGAAGTGAACCCATGGATCAGGGCGTCAAGTTCTGATTTCGACTTGATATCCTGCTTTTCGTATAGCTGCCTGTTGCTCAGGGCTCTGTGAAGTTGGGCCACCGGGGAAGTATCAACGATCGTGGCACTTGTATTGTCACCCGACTTAATTGATACCCCAGTATCCCCGGAAAAAACTTGGCGTTTCCTCACGACTTCTCTGATATCTCTAGCTTTGCCTCCGGCTTTCCATTTCTTACGAAGGCGGGTCGTCTCTCTGCAGTATATCGGCCAGTTCAGATAAGCTAAGAGAGGGTTAGGGTGATGTCTTTCTAGCGTGGCCAAGGAATACCAGGAAGAAGGACACCATCCAAATGTAAGTGCTTACCTTGAGGTCCGTCATCCGCTGCCGTTGGGGGAGATATTTCTGCCGTCTCGAATGGAATCCAAAACAAGCCATCCGAAGCTTCTGTGCGTCCTGGGCGTTTGGAGTACTCGAATTTTCTGTAACACCCAGGCCAGGTGCAGGAGTCAATTAAGGGTGGTGAGGCAAACCAAGATTTGCTCTCTTCTTCTTTAAGAGAGGGTCTACCTTTCTGGTCTTCGGAATCTTCAGACTTTGAGATAGCACTGTACCCTGAAATTCGTGTTCCACGTCGAGTCCGAAGCAGAGTTGGCCGTGTCCAAGATAGGCCTTCTTCGCGTTCGAGCACTCCCCGGGTTTCAGTGTGATCCATAATTCTGTCGACCAAAGCTGGAGAATTCGTTCCATAAACGTCGATTTCATCGACCGCCTGACCTGGTCATCAAAATGCACTAGCCAGAAAAGGAGTACACATACATCAGAGTAATTGATAGAATAAGACATATCAAAAGCCGCGAGGCTTTCTTCGCTTATATAGCCCCGGCTCGCCTTTTCTGACGGGAGGCCCGAAATGTCCATATACTCCTGCTGAATTACCCAGTTGACAGATATTTCCCAGCTGGTGTCCACGCCTGGAAGAAGGACCTTGATGTCGATCAAATTGCCAGAGGAGTTTTTTTTTTGTACAACTGATGTCCATCTTTCGGCATCGACTTGCGATGATGCACGCCAATAAGTACAGCTCTCGGCATCAACGTGCATTCGAAGTACCTGCGAATATATATGATGGACTTTCAGCAAGAATTCCTGGGAAAGTTAGTCTGCGAATTTTAAAAAGGAGCACGGATCGAAGTGGGCGAGATCATTCCATGACTCACAAACCAGGTTTTGCACTCCTCCAATTTAATACAGAATTTCAGTCCCCACCGCAGATGAAGCCGCACGCTAGCAGGATATTCACTTGCCGCAACGGTCGCGATGTAGCTAGTTGGACGGGTATGCAGTTGGGATGGGGCAGACGTCGCAACATATTCTTGAACGTTTAGCGTGAGGTAAGTTCTATGCGGGCAACATACCATCATTGATTATGAGACACCAGATGTGCGGCACATATATGATTTTGCTCGTTGAAGAGCAGTTCAGCTGGTTGACAGCCTGTCGGAATTCTCTCGAAAACGGCGATGCGTTCCGATACAAGGTTTCGACCAAGGGCCTCACAGGGTGCGTTTGGGACCCCTTGCGCGAGAACTTGCCCTCACTGAGAAGAAAGTATGGCAGTGTAAAAAAGTGACATGTATACTTGGCCCTGAAATCTTTATTCTCGTCCATGGTAGCGAAAAGGCCCCCCTTGACAGTGCCAGGAAACGTCATCCCAGCGAAGACGCTGGTTTCCAATTGTAGCTTAAGGCCAAAAAGCCAGTCTTTCATAGCCCTTTTGGTCATAGCAGGGACAGCGGCCGCCCCGATGGAAAGGTTCTAAGGCCTGGTTATTTGGGAATAGCTGCAATAGCTGTCTCAGACGAAACGTACGATGAACTCTTCGAAGCATAATCCAGAGTGTTGCACGTGTCTGACGGGTATAAGGGTGCTGCAAAAGATAAGGGTGTGGATTTTCACTTACAGCCAGCGCATATCTCCTTTCTTCTTGGGGGCAGGGGTGGAAGAGGAAGACTCCCTCGTGGTAAGAAATAGGAGCGGTTTTCGGCTTTCATATGGGACACGGCAACAAGACACTTGAATGTCAAGTACATTTTGTATTGGCCGACTCTGTAGCACCGATGAATCCGTTTCACACCGAGGGCCTGCGACGGGAATAAGTCTGTGACTCACGTGGAATTGGTCTTGCTGTTCTGGATTTTCATCATCGCTAGGTTTAGTCCGCAGCAGGCCATACCAGGGCCAAGTTGAAGCGTTTTGACTAGAAAAGTTTTGCCGCAGTCGAGGCACAAGCGGGATGGGCCGGCGCTCCTGTCTGCGTTTGTTCGCATTGCGCGCGAAAGACTCAGCGAACTCGTCTGTCTTGATGCGACTTGGGCCTTCTCGGGAGTAGGCACTGTTGTCCATAATCGGCAAAGAGCTGTATCAGACTGGGTAGAGAGTAGGAGTAGAGTTGGGCTTTTGGTGAAAAGAAGATAGGGAAAGCTGTGAGGCTGAGGCTGGAAGAAGAGAGAGCGTGTGCGCTGTTCACGCCATGGCCGGCATTTCGCGCTAGACTTAGTTGCAGACTGACGATACGAAGCTAGTGAACCTGTAGCCAATGGTGTTTATTTTGAGGAGGGGATTCCAGAAGCATGTCGTATTGATATATGTATGTATGTGCCTTCGAATTTACCCTCGATATACTGTAGAGTCTCTTGTCGGACTAAGGCCGGCCCTAGACCACTGCGTGGGCACCACCGCGCAAAACCAAGCGGGATTGGAAAGGCCACCGCTTTGAATCCACAGTCCCCGTGCACCCCAGCCAATCCTACCAAACACTCCATCGGCGGCTAAAAGGTGCCCGAGTGCCCGACGGAGACGATATGGTCACTGAGGTGCGAGGCTGCCACGCCGGAACCTAGGACATCCGGTGGGGCATCTCCTCAACGTGATTGTCTCTCCTCATTCCCTGGGTGACTTCTTCCTGTTCTCTTTCTATGTGTAATATTCTCTCGTGAACCGCTACCAGGTAGAGACAGAATACAGGAAAGCATTATCAAGTCCTGCTTATGTTGTGGTGTGTGGTTCGGGGCGGACCGCTGTATTGCGAGGTGTAATAATGATGGTTCTATCTGATAGGAGGAAATTAATTCACCTAAAAAAAAGATACCAGGGGCCGTAACCCTGATACAGCCAAATACAGGAGCAATACTGTTCACCGTAAAGTGCCAAAATCACCAGACTGTATGCTTGGCGTCAGACCCCAGTACTATCCAACACTTGCGCTAAACGATGTTATTGTGCTAAGCGCGGTTTATTGTTTTTGGTTAAAGGCTATTGGTTTTTCTAAAATATCATATAGAAGTTCATTCGGTCTCCTGCAGTGGTACTATGCAGTCACAGGTTGAACATAAACATATCAGTCTTATAGTCCCGAGTTTCTGAAATATCTGTTGCAAAAAGTAGTTACCCACCATTAAACAAGCATAGAACAAGCCAAAGTAGAGGGCAAGAAGAGGACTATAAATTTAGAACAAGAGGGTTATGACCGCACACGCAAAATACACATCAGGGGAATCACAACCTAGTTGTCGTTACATCCCTATATATGAATCAACAGTCAACAGGTTCAATGCAATGTCAGCATCGAGTTCCTCGAGAAATTGGTCCCCTTCCATCCACATGGCAACTTGATACCACCAACTATCCTGCCCAAATCTTATAGCTGTAGTAAAATGCCAGTATTCAGGGCACCGACCGCTGACTCCCAGTCAAGGAATCCAGACAAACATCCGTCGTCGTCGACGAGGATATTGTGAGCTTTAAAATCCCCATAGGTAAAGATGACTCGTTGTGAGCGTTAATCGATTCGTTTCTCGCGCACTAAAGCTTCATCGTATCCTTCTCTCGACTCAAAACAGTGGGCGGATGCTATAGACGAAAGGTACTGCGTTAAACCCTTTTCGCTCGTGAATGGACCCACGATGTGATTAGGCACTCGGGTGCTCCGAATGGAAGTCCCGAGTACGGAGCAGATACGATTCGCGCCAGAATAAGCATTCTAATATTAAGGTTATCGCGTAGTTATAATACCGCTCGTTCTTCTTCTTCTTATCGTAACCTTTAATAGGTTCATCCGTATCTCTAATACTAGAGACGTTAGAACCCCGCTTAAAATCGTCCGCATATTCATCTAATGTGGACACTTAATTAATAAAGCGAGCAACCTGCTCATCTGCGTTAAAGTCGGACTTAACCATAGTTAGAGAGGCATTAAGTAGGATAATAAGAGACGGTTCTAGAGTTAGCATATGCGAGGCTTATGCATTGTGTATACACGCTAGGGCTAGGGTATCAAGCTTAGTACTATTAGACATAAAAACTCAGTACTAATACGAGGGGTAGTAGTACTGAGCTAATTCGTGGTAGTACTGAGCTGTAAGCCCGGAGGAATGCCTTCGATGTGTGTGGCAGAAGGGCTGGCAAATTGATGGCCGAAAATGGCGTCGACTGCGGCCGTTTTGGGCAGCCCGCTTGCCGTCAGCTAGTTTAATGTAGTATTTAGAAGTAGACTCTACAGGCCCGTTTTATGCCATCATATAACTGCATCCATGTCGAGCGCATCCACTTCACTAGTAGAGCTATAGAGCTAATCCCAGTGGTATACTAACTCTAGCCTAAATAATTACTTACACACAACCCTCCAGAATACAGAGTACTACGCTGGAATACTTATCCAAATACTAGCCAAATAACATCCATTCACGCCCATCCAGCCCCAGACTCAACCCTCCCCCACAGCCCTCGTCCTCAGCACCCTCCTCCCTGAACTGTACAGACCCTTGAACTTGCCACTACCACTACACCTAGTACGTCTACGAGTATACCCAAGCCATGGCTCACAGCGCACATCGACCTCTTCCAAGGCCGCGAAACCAATTGAGCTCGTCCTCTAGTACTCCAGCCTGGAGCGCGACTTCTCCACCCCAATCCCCTTTCTGGTCAAAGAGACGATGGGGCGGGCGATGGGTGAGGGACACCAGGAAGACAAGGGCTGTATGCATGCCGATGTTGACCTGGGGAATGCGGAGAGTCGAAGGGTGATGGAGCTTCAGAAGCTTGGGGGGGCGCGGGCGGTGGTCGGTTGTTTGGGTTGTTGTTGATTTGGGTGATTGATCTCTTGGTGTTCATACAAGGTAGAGTAGATGTTTATTGTCGTCTATATATATATATCTATCGCTGAACATGTATCGTTACATCGTAATATCGTTTTGAGTGTTTTTGCTTGATCATCGTGAGAAGCGAGGTGAGACGAAGGAAAGAAGAAAAGAAACCCAATCCTAATACATAGCCGAAGAGAAAAGTATCGTCCGCCGGCCTACCGGTAATCTTCCCAAACAGCGCTGCTGGCCGGGAAGATCGACCCGCTATCGGCATCATCATCACAGGCGAGTCCCTCGCCCGCGGGCTCCACATGCGGCACCACCAAATCCAAACTCTTGTCCCCGGGCTGCTCGAGAAGCGTGGATTGTGCCGCGGGGGAAGCGGCCGCGTAGCCGGGTCGCGCAGCGAGCCCGAGCCCATACTGTCCGACGCCGACGCAGCGCTGCTGAACGAGGACGCCACGGTCGACGGCGAGTGCGCCAGCGGCGGGAGCGGGGCGGCCGCGCACATCATGGACAGGCTGGTTGAGCTGCGGCGGTCGAGGACGGGGAATATGAAGTCCTCGCCGTGGAGCGGCGGCAGGTAGTGCACGGCGTCTGAAGCCAGGGTGGGCGGTTGGACGGACAAGACGGGGTCCGGGTATGGCTTGGGGTCGCTCTGCAGCGGAATAGGCGGGTTCTGTGGCCTTGTCGGAGACATTGGCGCGACTATGGTTGGGGGCGATGTTGACGGGGTGGCCGGGGGCGTTGCGGGGGGAGACAGAGATGAAACCGAGGAGGAAGCAGAGAGCGGCTTGCACGAGTCCGTTCGACGGCAGCTATCAGGAGTTAGACCAGGTGCATGACAGGTTTGTTGACAGGAGAGCTACCTTTCGCTGCAATATAGGAGCGAATTGTCCGGTACAAGGATCTGTTTCTCGCACATGGCGCTGCAAGCAAGTCAGCTCACTGCCACCTCAGATGTCGACATACTATACGTATAGTACATACCAGAAATTGGGAAAGCCGGCCGCCATCTCGAAAGGCTGGGCGTCGACCTTTGGCGGACGCTTCTGGGGTCCAGGGCCGAGTTTCGAGATTGATATAGGCGTGCCCCTCCGGTGCAGCACGGGCCGAGTGGTCCTCGTAGTCGAGCTTCTGTGAAGATTCGGCGACGAGGGCGACCGGCGCTGGGACGGGTAGAGATGAGGTTGAGTCATTGGCGGTTGGGAACGTCGCAGTTCCATGCAGGCTGCTGGGTTTTATTGAATGCAATGGGGACCTTGGCGGGTTGACTGTCTCGGGTGATACGGAACAAGGACAGCCGGGGTCGATCAGCGGTGATACGAGGGATTGAGACCAATTCGAGTGCTGTGGACAGTCAGACAGATTGTAGATGTGAAGAACAGGGGGATCATGCTGACCAGGGCGATTGACAGCAGAATGCAGATCAGGCATGAACGACAGGCCGGTTTATATAGAAAGAACTGGCCGAAAACAGAGAGGGCCAGGCCCGGGCACGTGACGGGTCTAGACCGGCTAAAATTAGGAGACTGACCTGACGGCGGCCACGCGGCGGTCTGGGCCCTGCTGCCCGACGCGCAATTGTCCGAGGGCAGGTACATCATCACCACAACTTGAAATACGTAAAACGAGGCTTACCTGACTAGAAGGTACCACCAGTTCTAATAATGCCCTGTCCTTTTTGCTTTCCGTCTGGAAGGTTCTTTTTGGAAAAAGAAAACGTTCGGTATTGCGTGCAGCTTTTTGGTTGCTAATGTGCAGAGAGGCCAACCCCTCCACCCCAGCCAGCGTTTGTATGTAATAGAGAGGGGGAAAAAAACCAAGTCAAGTCACGTAACCCACAAGGAATTCACATGCCATCTAGCACTACGGAGCCTGGTAGATGAATCTAATGAGATAGGGTCACATATGCTCTTCTTAACAAGAGCTTATCGGTCCGAGTGACTGCGTAAATATACAACATTTCTTGATTTAGTTGCTGTCATGTTTAATAATTGAACAGCGCTTTGTTGGTCGGTAAATAGACAGACATATGGACAGACGATCACAAAGAGAAATGGTCAATTGGACAAATGAATAAATGGACAAATCAATGATCCCTAGCGTACTCATCGGTCCAGTTGCTTTCGCCGCTTCCAGCAGGTTGGGTTCTATCTATGACACCGCCTATGAGCATGAACACAGCATAGTGGCTATAGTGTGACGCGTATCAAGTACTCTCGAACGGCAAGACTTGATAAGAGCGAGGATAAACGACTCGACTGATAACAATCTGGCTTGTCGCGGAGGATAGCCCTACTTTAATTGAGCTCCATCGATATAAGAGAGCGTAGGCGTGGAAGTCGAAGTTGCATCGGAGCCCGCGGGGGCTTTGCGCAGTCTAGCCTCTCCAGGTTAGAAACAAATAGACCCGACAGCCTCGGTCTCTTCAACGTCACGACATCTCTGGCCGGGAGACTCATTCACAGAAGAAAGAGTCCGTTAATTGAAGGCTAACTCGTGGCCGTTCTCCTTCTGCAATCGTGTGACGTTCCGGACTTCAACGACGGCGCATCCCTCAGTATGGTGGTTCTGGAGCCCCACGGCATCGCGCCGCAGCCAGTATCACAAGAGACCCGTGTTGTTTTCGAATCGCATACGATGCCTTCTTGGTGCCTCAAGGTTCTACGAGATCCTACCCTGCGACCAATTGCGACACCCACCCGCCAGCCGAAAGCCAGCACTGAGGATTCCTTTGTTGCGGAGACCCTCGCTACGGGTTCGACCATCAGTACATGGCAGTCATTCTATAAGGCGGTACCATCGCAGCAGAATAAGCAGGGGGAGACCTTACGCCTCTCTAGTGACAGTAGCCCCGTCGCAGGTGAACTCGTCACCCTACTTGCCCTTGGCCGAGGTATGAACGGACACACCAATGTCGTCCACGGAGGCCTGATCGCTACGATACTGGATGAGACGATGGGAATGGTAGCCGGCCTGCATCAGTCGCCGGGTATGTCGGCGTACACTGCGGCCGTGAATGTGAGTTACAAGAAGCCCGTGCCAGCGCCTGGGGCGATTGTCTGTCGCACCTGGCTAGAAAAGAGGTCCGGCGGGAGGAAACTGTGGCTGCGAGGAAGAATTGAAGACGGGGAGGGGACGTTGTATGCGGATGCGGAAAGTCTCTGGGTTGAAGTCAAACGAAAGGTACCTAAATTGTGATATCTACAAGTGCGGTAGCATTGGCTCGGTCTTGCTTGGTACAATTTGAAGATGCGCTGGACTTTTCAATATTCCATGTACGTACAGATATTTCTGGCTATGAAGTGACAGGGCTACAAACAGACTAATCCGCTACTTTCAATGTCTGGTCGTCAACCGATTCAACCGATTCAATCGATTCCAATTAACTATGAGAATGGGCGAAACTCCGGACATCCATCGGGCAAATAATCAAATGGAATCAGATATCCACAAGGTCAGCTTTCTCATCACGCCGAGAGCTGGCTTTACGTCTCAGACGTAGGGTCATTGTTTGATACATCTCCCGGATCTTCTCCGAAGACACGATGACTGCCGCCGCGGTACAGAGTATTGAAATGACGACGAACAGCCAGACCGGCGGCGGTACGTCCATCTTTTTCAAGTTCATGCTAAATGCAGAGCAGACAGTAGTCAGAGGCACGAAAATGAAGGCCAGCTTGGTCAGTTGCCCGACACTGATAGCTTGGCCGATCGCGTAGCGGCCCTCTCTTAGCTTCTGGACCATGAGCTTCATTTGCATCTCGCTCTGTTCGTCATTGATATTTAAGAGCACTTGGCCGAGGCGGGCTTCTTCATAGCTCATGATAATACCGACTTTTCGGCGCAGTTTTTGGTAGGTCTCCTGGTCGTTCGCTGATTCGAGCTCCGTGTTGAGCCAATCTGTCGAGATCTTCAGCAGCTCTATGGTCTTGGTCATGATGTCTCGAAATTTCCTCTTCGGTTGTTGTGAGGTGCGGTCATGGAAGCACCCTTGATCGAGAACCGCACGTAGGTCACGCCAGCATCTTCCTTCATTCTGACAGGCCAGGAAGTAATTGTTATACGCCTTTGAGTATAGCCAGAGCAGGGCGCGCTTGCGGACGCTGCTAGGACTTGCGTTCGGCGACTGTGATATCAAGGCCTGGAAAAGCGGTCTCGTGCGCGCCCATTGCCCCGCGGCCCAAACACCTACGCGCTCGAACTCTTCCTCGGACGAAGGATTCGCCTCGTGGGACGGGCATAACCTGGTTTCAGTCGCAGTTGTCTCAAGGGAAAGGCCAAAGGAATCGAGGACTTCTTTGTACGGAGATTGTGATATTCCTGACAGTACTGGCGACACGCTTTTCCATGTTGGAAATGCTAGCAATATAGCTAAAGTTGTTAATGATGCCGGAAGCGTTTTTATGTTGGTATCACAGGGCTTACTCGTTTCAACCTTCGCCTGAGGACATATCAGACTGAGCCTGTGGAACGCTCTCTGTGGCGGATCCCAGTTGTCCTGGGGCTCGAGGAGTGTTGTTATTGCACGGTACGCCTGTCGCGAGTATGTCAATGTCATCGGCAAGCCACCTTGGGCTCTCCGCGCATCGAATGGTTTCAGATCACAAGGCAGCGGAACGCTGATAAAGTTCTCGGGGACATGGCCTGGCATACACCAGGTTACAGGAATTGAGTTCTCGCGTTTAGGGTCGATCAAATCCACCATTGCAGAGCGCCTGGTATCGAAGCCTAAATGGAAGTAGAAGACATGAGGGTCGAGGTTGAATCTAGTGCCGAGGAGCTCAATGGCGGCAGGAGACAGGTCTTCGATAACCAAGATGCGCGATCGAACGACTGAGGTGTCTCCAGTTCCAGTGAGCATCTCGTGGTAACGGTCCACTTCGTTGGAGTCATAACAGTTGATTCGATGCACAGCCATGTCGGAATTGGTTATCTCGGCTGCCAGGATCGAGTTGGAGTCGTGCGAGCCGAGTTGGCCTGTCACTCGTAACTTCTCGCATTCTTGGGAGTAAAGAGACACCGACTCAAGGTGCGGATACCGAGCATGAAGGGTGCGAAGGTGACGATGATAGGGCAGGCTCGTAACTGGGGGTCTGTGACCCAGCGACTGTTTGATATCCGCCTTTTCCATGGCAAATAGTTGAGTCAGAAAAGAAAGCGACATTGTGCTGTCTTATATCGACCCCAACACTGTTTGTTGTATCACCAGAATGTTTCACGCCTGCAGCTTTGGGACTCCAGACCAGTCGTGGCACTGGCGATGTCGTGTCATGGCGGGGTTGCGAGGTGATGATTGATCCTGTGCGGTGCAGTAGGTGCTACCTCCCTTCAATATATATACGCGCTAATGATAGAGGACTCAGACAGGTTAATAAAGCCGATTAATTCTCCAGAATACAATCAGATCATGAGCAGGCGCTCTGAGGCATGTCAGAGGGGACTGATCGATAGCGGAAAGAATCTCAAGACGGCTCGAATAGTCCGTCGGCATTTGAGTAGTCAAATCAATCTCTGGATCGTTGCAGGCGGCATTTTGCAATCGTTCTAGAGTATGACCATTGAACCTCGCCGCTTTGGACTTGCGGATGGGAGACGAATCCGTCTGATCACGGTTCCTTTTCTGGCGGACTATGGATAAAGTTGTTTCATTCAACGCCATGCTGAAAGAAGAGTGGTGATAAGAAGGGAAACGGGAAGTCGTTTGTCTTCGCACCAAGTGTTGCGTGGTACTAGGCGGTGTAGTACAGCAAGTTGATTGTGTGTAGTGTGTATGTACAGTATGGTAGAAATCAGGGGTGGTGCCCCAGGGACTTTAGTTAAAGCCCTGGACCCATACAAAATAGGTGACAAAGTGGCTCTCCGCCGGGTACTAGAATAACATCCTCCCTTTAGGCATACAGGCCCTCCATACTACTCAACAAGGAAGACGTGGAAATGG
>RAQS01000285.1:0-25008 GCA_003698115.1 Aspergillus sp. HF37 | reverse complement strand
TTTTTTTTTTTGTACTCATATACTGACAACTGCTTTCACTAGCATTCGGCTCAGGCGCTCAGAACCAGTCGAACACTCTCTTCGCCGGGAATCAAAATCGCCCCTCCGCCTTCGGCACTGGTGGCACGTCTAGTGGAGGAGGCATGTTCGGCGGCGGCGGCGGCGGCGGCGGCGGCACGTCGACCGCTGGTGGGACTGGTTTTGGTAGTTTCGGCTCAGGTGGGGGTACTGGCTTTGGCAGTTCTGGCACCGGCGGTGGACTGTTCAACAAGCCTGGTGGTGGTGGAGGTTTTGGAACCTCGCCTGGCACCGGTGGCGGCTTCGGCTCGGGCGGTGGCTTCGGAGGCGGCACTGGCTTTGGCGGCGGGACAGGGACCGCTTTCCAGCAACCGGTCCCTCCAAGCGATGGTACTGGTAGCACACCGTTCAATCCACATACCGAGAAGGATGGCGCCGCCTCAAATGTGACCAATCGCTACCAAAGCATCTCTTTCATGCAGCCCTACAACAAATACTCCTTCGAGGAATTGCGATTGGGCGATTATAACCAAGGCCGGAGATATGGGAATGGAAGTGGCCAAGCCGGCGCATTTGGCAGCTCAGCCTTCGGTGGTTCCGGATTTGGACAGCCGCAGCCAGCCACCACGGGCTTTGGTGCTAGCTCGACCCCGTTTGGTGGTGGCACGAGTGCGCCCTCTGCATTTGGCCAGTCGCAGACTGCTGGTGCTTTTGGCAGTACTCCCTCCAACCCGTTGTTCGGAGCATCAAAGCCTGCCACCCCGTCGTTGTTTGGAACGTCTGGAACCTCCCAGCCCAGCTTTGGCGGAGCTACTTCTACGTCTGGTGGATTTGGAGGCACTTCGGGAACTGGTGCATTCGGAGGTGGCGGCTCCGCTTTCGGCGGCAACCAGCAGCAGAACAAGGGCTTGTTCGGCAGCGCTGGAGGTGCTGGAACTACTGGTGGTACCGGTTTTGGCGGTTTCGGTCAACAGCAGACTACCAGTGCCCCTAACCCCTTTGGCGGTACGCCTGCCACTTCGTCGCCCTTCGGTGGCTTTGGTCAGCCGAATCAAGCACAGAATCAGCCCCAGCCGCAAAATAAAGGCCTGTTTGGTGGTAGTGGTGGTGGATTCGGCGGGGGCGCCCAACCACAGCAGGGCACTCCAAGTCTCTTTGGAGGTGGAACTACAGGGCCCTCTCTCTTCGGTCAGAACAATCAACCGCAGCAGCAACAGCAGCCGTCGGGTGGCCTTTTTGGCGCCCCCAATCAACAGACAGGCACATCATCGCTTTTCGGTGGTAATGCGCAACAGCAGGGACAGAAGAGTCTATTCGGCGGTGGCACCCCGGCCACTGGCACTGCGACTGGTGGTGGACCGTCGGGCTTTGGCGGCACTCAGAACCAGCCCACTGGCACCAGTACCCTGTTCGGCGGTACCCAGAATCAACCGCAGCAGAAACCGAGTCTTTTCGGTGGGTCCACTGGCACTGGCACTGGCGGCTCATTGTTCGGAACCCAGCAACCTTCCGCTCCTCAGAATACGGGCACTTCGCTCTTTAGCAATGCTCAGCCTCAGCAACAGCAGACCGGAGGCCTCGGAACTGGCGGTCTGTTTGGAGCTACGCAGCAGGCCCAACCCCAACCCCAGCAGCAGCCGCAGCAGCCAGCTCCCGGTAGCTTCCAGGCATCACTCCTAGATGCGAACCCGTATGGTCATCAATCTATATTTTCCGGTCTGCCAGCCCCTAGCGCCCAAAGTCCCGGACCTCTAGCCACCCCGCTATCCTCTTCTGTCAAGCAGAAGCAGTCGCAGCGCGCTCCACTGCCTATCCATAAAATGACTCCCAGCGGTGCCAATCGTCTCATCACTCCACCAAAGCGCCCGGGGTATGGATTTTCGTATTCCACCTACGGATCGCCTTCAAACTCCACGGGAGCTCCCAGTGGAATGGGTGGCAGTCTCCTGGGTGGGAGCATGCGTGGCAGTGTTAACGGTAGCTTCAGCAAGAGTTACTCGACAAGCAATCTGCGCAACACGGTTGAGCCGGATACGGAAAGTGTCCTGTCTCCGGGGGCTCTCTCTGGCCAGCCACGGTTATCTAGCAGCAATGTCAAGCGGCTCACCATCGATCGCAGTCTCAGGAACGACCTTTTCACGCGCAGTCCTAGCACGCCTGCCGTAACCAATGGTGAGGACTCCGCGCAGCAGTCTGAGAAGTCGAAGAAGAAGGTCAGCTTTGATTCAGCCCCTGCAAATGGGGTCGATGGCATGCCTAGCGGAGAAATTGTCCCTGTCGAATCAAAGAGCCCCGAGCCCACTCCAGAAGAGCTCGGATTCCTCCGCTCGATCCGCAAGAACGGCGGCGCCAACGGGGTAAATGGCGACACTCCTTCCTCTGATGGTACTGCCCGACCCGAGATGGAATCTGTGCGAGGCAACGACCTCGCTATGGCCGCGGAACCCATTGATCGCGCGCCGGCAACTGACGGACTTTCAGGATTGCCTTTCACCCCTGGAAAAGATCCACAGCCTGGCGAATACTGGATGAGGCCAACCCGTGCGGAGATCAGCAAAATGAGCCGCGAGGAGCAAAAGCATGTCACTGGCTATACTGTTGGCCGCCAGAACTGTGGAGAGGTGACATTCGGTGACCCCGTTGACCTGACTACCGTCAACCTTGACCAAGTGTTTGGTGGGATCGTGGACATTGCTCTGCGCAGGATTACGGTGTACTCGGACGAGTCCATTAAGCCGCCGCTGGGCAAAGGCCTCAATGTGCCGTCCACCCTACGCATAGAAAACTCGTGGCCGCGTATCCGAGACAAAAAGTCGCTGACACCACTTACCAGCGGCCCGCTGTTCGAAAAACACATCGACCGTCTGATGAAGGTGACCAACACCGAGTTCGTTGGCTATGAGAAACCGACTGGGACCTGGGTTTTCAAAGTCCCTCACTTCACCACGTATGGTCTTGATTACGAGGAGAGTGACGAGGAAGGTGAGAGCCACGATCAAAGCACGATGGGGGCTCGCCCTGACACCCCAAAGGCTCATTCGAACAACCTCGATCATTCCATGACCTCGGAGCTGACCTTTTCGACCGATGACTCCTTCGTCGGTTCTTCGGCCGGCGTCGATGACGATACATTCGATTTCAAGAAGCGCAATATTGTTCCTGGATCGTTTGCGAACCAGGAAATGGAGGCAGCAGCAGACGAAGACGACGGTGAAGACATGGGTTCGACCGAAGAAGAGTCTTTTTTAGAGGAAGGCTCCACGGGTTCAACTGCCGAGCAAGATAACTCCACAGAGAGCCAGCGTTCTGCTGAATCGGAAGTTGGATTGGATGAGGACACGGTAATGGATATGGCGGGCTCCTTTCCGAAACCTCATCATACCGTGGAGCGCGATGACACGGAAAGCACCGATAGCCGCATGGAGGACAACCAGCCCTCTATGAAACCGTGGAATACCCCGGCCAAGGCTCGTCTCGATCTCAGCGGTGACTGGGCCGACCAACTGCGACGGACTATAAGTCCCAGGAAGCAGGATCGGGGTGCGCTGCGCGAGATCCAAGCGAATGCATTCAGCGAGCGGCTACTCCAAGAAGACGCTGCGAAGGAGAAACCAAGCACTGGCGCAGGCCAGAAGGGCTTTACGACGAGTATTGATTTGATGAATTCTTTGTTTCAGCAACCGCGCAAGCAGCGATCCCAGCACCCCTCGAAGCAGAATGTGCAGGCTAGAGGCTTTGAGGTTTGACTCCCTTGCGATTTCCCTTTCAGTTCCATGATGAGATTGTACTTAGGGACATTGGGCCGAATGTCGGCTCAATTCAGATAGCTGAACCAAATTGACGTGTACTGATAGCTAAATTCTTTCTTCTTATAGTGGCCATACACCAAGCAACCAAAGACCTTCGCCGGCAAGTCAGACGAGCTGACCCAAGAGGATGTTGATTTCCATCACTCGTTCAAACCTCGATGGGGTCCCATGGACACGCTTATATGTGGCAAGAGTGATTGGAGGGAAGATGCGCCTAATGTGAATGACGTTTGGGAGAAAGGCATTTCGATCACCAGCGAATGGAGGCATATCAAATTGTTATCGTTCAACAAGGCAGCCGAGGTATGTTTCTCGTTTTCGTTGATTGCAATGAATACAGCTGACGTGCACAGTCTGATGCGATGCTCGTTGCGCAGATGGAGCAGTCAGCCATTGACCGTGTTGATGGGATTCCGTTTGCCCATTTGGCCAAGGTTGATTTCCATCGATATAGCAAGATGCCGGCGGCAGCGGGTCAATCCATCGAGGAGGTGCTGGTTTGGCATATGGCCAATATCTTGTTCAACGATGACATCGAAGACGATATCTCTGCCAGCGTGCCGCCGCAGCTTAGGCCCAGGTTTGCCCACCGCATAAAGAAAGATCGTTTGAGTCGCCTCTGGGAACAGATAATTCGAGAGCACCATGCACACGATCTGGAGAACGTCGGCTCGCCCGAGGAGTGCGCGGTCCATCTACTCAGTTCCCATCGCATCGAAGAGGCCTGTAGAGTTCTGAATCGGAGTCGGAACTTCCACCTGGCAACCTTGGTTCCGCAAATCGGACGAGATCGCACCATACAGACCGACATGACAAATCAGATCGAGATGTGGCGTCAGAACAATATGTACTCGGAAATGACAGAGCCTATCCGAGCACTGTACGAACTCTTCGCTGGCAACGCCCTGCGCAGCGAGGGCAAATTGGGGGGTGCGCTGGAGGATCGAGCTTCGACCTTTTTCTTTACCGATCGCTTTGACCTGGATTGGTTTCAAGCGTTTGGCCTCCGCCTGTGGTACGGCATAACTGAAGATGAGCCGATCGAGGCAGCCGTGTCCAAGTTCCTCGGGGATTTGGCGAGCGGGAATGAGGTCGCGTTCCCGCACCCTTCGCATCTGGAGGAAGATCGAGGCGTGCTGCACACTGCACGCGATATGACCGGCCGAGAATCTCCTCTGTGGGTCTTGCTGAAGCTCTACTCGGCGACGGTGGGTGCAGACCTGCCAGCGCTGGAATTCCCTGCTTCGCTGCTCCCTCAAGCAGTTTCGGGGGACAAGCTTACAAACAGGCTGTCATTCCAGCTTCATCAGCTACTTGGGGCGGCTGTCGGGCATTACGACTGTTTCAAAGCAAATATCGGTCAGGCTGACCAGCTGATCTGGGATTTCGCTTGGGAACTCAGCTCTAGCGGACAATTCCAGCTAGCTTTGTTCGTGTTGCTCCATCTTTCTCGACCAGTGGATCGCGAGCGCGCCGCCAAGGAGACACTTGCCCGCTTTGCGCCGCTGCTTCCCCTCCCTTTCAATACCGACGGCACTGTGGACGCGACCTGGGCGTACCTTACTGAGAAACTTCAGCTTCCCGAGACCTGGATCTGGGTTGCAAAGGCACTTGTCGCCCGTGGCAACGGCGATGCGACGTCCGAAGCCGGCTGCCTGATCAAGGGTAAGCATTGGAATGACGCGCACTCGACGCTCTGTCGTATTGTTGCGCCGATGGCCGTGATCGAGCGTGACTACAACACTCTGGCGGCTCTCATTTCGGGCTTTGGAGACGCGCCGGAGCGCAGGGTAAGAGGATGGGCCAGCGGAGGTGGTGTGTACGATGACTTCCTGCACCTTGCGACGGCCAGAAGCGGGCAACGCGATCCCCATCGGCTGGATCGGCTGGTCAACGCACTTGTCGCGGCAGAGGATAGGATCAACAAAGGATCTGGTGTTGAAGGACTGGAGCAGAGAGTGGCTTTCAAGGAGATGAGCCAGGCCGTTGCGAACTGGGCCGCTCATGAGGGCGCGAATGTGAGTGTCTTCCATACAATCGGTTTCCCTTGTCTCATTGCTAACCATCGGTAGACCGTTGAATCGTCGACCGCTCTTAATTTGCCACTGACCGGCGACGCCCGCGTTGTACAAACCGCGGAGATGAGTCGCAGATACTACGGTGTCATCATGGCGGGTGCCTATTGAGGTGGGACGAGTGGTTTAGGCAAGTGAACGAGGTCTTGTTTTGTCATATATTTTTGTAACCTGACGTTCTTGGATTTCCGATTCCAGTCAGCCTCGATATCCATGTGTTTTGATTGATGGTAGCGCGATGGGATGATGGGATTAGGGATCCGCCGTGTTAGTTTGAAGTCCTGTTGTTTGTCTATTCGTGTTTGTACTTTTGCCTGGCATGCTAGAGAATTGAATAATGTCGTCTCCGGTTGTATATCTTGCCGGCAGGGCATTCCCAACGGGAATTTGGGACGAGGCCAGTGATGTCTATTCACTCTCTGGATATAGCTCCTGTTCTCCGAGTTGATGCGGTCAACCGCTGCTGCAGGGATGGATACTACGTACGTTGTCTATACGCTTGACAATCTGCAAACGAAAGAAATGAGAATTGAATTGCTCAAACTGTACAGAAACAGAACAAAAAAGAAACACTCCTAGCCCCGTATCTAGCTCGTCTAACTCGGTTTCCATTCTGCGAATTAGCCCTGCTACTTTACATTCCCGGGGAAATCAGTTTGCCCTCGGCCCTGCTGTCCGGATGCCAGCCGCCGGCATAGGGCGTGCGCCCGAGCTCCTTCTGGTACTGCCTGACGCGCGCCTCGAGCTCAGGCCGGAAGTGTCGGATCAGGCCCTGGATTGGCCAGGCGAAGGCCTCGCCCAAGGCGCAGATCGTGTGGCCCTCGACCTGCTTCGTGAGCTCCTGCAGCATGTCGATCTCGCGCTCCTTGGCCTGGCCCACCTCCAGACGCTGCATCATCTGCATCGTCCACTTGCTGCCCTCGCGGCACGGCGTGCACTGGCCGCAGCTCTCGTGCTTGTAGAACGACGACAGACGGCCGACCGCGCGGACGACGTCCGTGCTCTTGTTCATGACGATCGTGGCCGCCGTGCCCAGACCGGTCTGCGAGTCCTTCAGCGCGTCGAAGTCCATGAGCTGGTCGTCGCAGACGGACTTGGGGATGATCGGCGTCGACGAGCCGCCCGGAATCACGGCCTGCAGGTTATCCCATCCGCCCCTGACGCCGCCGCAGTGCTTGTCGATCAGCTCGCGGAGCGGGATGGACATTTCCTCCTCGACTGTGCACGGGTTGTTGACGTGGCCCGAGATGCAGAACAGCTTCGTGCCGGCGTTGCGCTCGCGGCCCAATGATGTGAACCAGCTGGCGCCGCGGCGCATGATGGTCGGTGTCACGGCGACGGTCTCGACGTTGGTGACGGTGCTGGGGCAGCCGAAGACGCCAACGGCCGCCGGGAACGGAGGCTTGAGACGGGGCTTGCCGGCCTTGCCCTCGAGGGATTCGATGAGGGAGGTCTCCTCGCCGCAGATGTAGGCGCCCGCGCCGCGGTGGACGTAGACGTCGTAGTCGTAGCCGCTGCCGCAGGCGTTCTTGCCGATTTTGCCCGCCTGGTAGGCTTCGTTGATGGCTCGCTGGAGGATGGTCGCTTCGTGGTAGAACTCGCCACGGATATAGATGTAGGCGGCGCTGGCGTTCATTGCTCGTCCGACGACCAGGCATCCCTCGATCAGCTTCTGCGGGTCTTTGCGCATGATCTCTCGGTCCTTGCAGGTTCCGGGCTCACCCTCGTCGGCGTTGACGACCAGATATCGGGGCCTGGGGTCCTTGTCCCAGTCTTTGAAGTTCATGAACGACTAAAGGGTCGCAGTTAGACATCGCAATATCCAATCCCGCCTCCCTGACTTACATATTTCAATCCCGACGGGAATCCGGCACCACCACGGCCACGAAGACCAGAGGCCTTAATTTCGGAGATGAGCTACAGTTTCCAAAATGGTCAGCCTCATCCCCTCTTCTGAACCAATCAATGCACGATATCCCCAGACTAACCCATTCATGGCCCTTCAAAACCATGTCCTTGGTCCGATACCAATCCCCATACTTCATCGCAGAGTTGATATCAGCGCCATGGTGGCCGTACAGGTTCGTGAATATCCGGTCCTGGTCCTTCAGCCCGCCATGATGATGTACCGGGGGTTGGTTCTCGTGGACGGTCGCGAAGGAGCGGGCGGCCGAGCCCTGGGCCCGGAGGGACCGGGAAGAGAGATTGGCGAGGGAGGCGGTTTGGGGGGCGGCCGCTCGAGATATCATGGTTGTAGCTGGCCCAATGGCTGCGGGAGCGTGAGGGAGAAGGGAAGGCAGAGAGAGAGGGAGGTTCGGCGCTGAAGCTGCAGCGATGATTATCCGTCTTTCCCCGCCCGCTGATTGGTGGCTGTTTGGCACGTGACCCTCTTAGTCATGCTCCTTGTGTATCTTCTATATTGGCCTCTATACCTCTATCTCTCCTGATCCGCGGGAATATACAGATACGACGTGGTAGATAGCGTCACCTCTTGCCCCTGGCACTCGCGGCCAGCATCTTCAGAGGGTCGTCGGGCATCTGCACCGACTCGTGTTCCACGACCATCCATGCCCATCGAACCCAATTGGGAGACAGCCACCAGTCCCCTTGATCACCGGTGCATTCCGTTATAGTGGAGAAGGCGGTCGGGTTTTGTGTCCTCATCCCCTCGAGAACATCGCCAAACAAGCTGACCAGATACTCATCGTCTTCGTCCTCCAGCATCCAAGCCACGTCATTGGGCGGCGGGGGATACTTGTCGAGGAGGAAACAAGCCCATTTTGACAGTCGGGGAGGGAGCTGAGGCTTTTCTGGTGAGGAATTTGTCCGGTACAAGGCGGCCGTCAAGCATAGAAACACCGGGAACCCAAACGCCGACTCTGAGTTTCCTCTCAATACAGAAATTGCGTTCTCGGCTTCTGCGAATATGATCCGAAGGCACGTCCTGGATGGCGCTTGTATCTCAGGTCGGAGAGCGCCGAACAGCTCGACAAACGAAAACAGCTCTCCACTGTTGGCAAGCAGGGACTCGCGTTCCAGAACCCTCGCCCGGATCTGCGACTGGATCACTTCTGGGAACTTGCCTGCAGGAACACGAGACATGTGCGAACTCAGCAGGTCCTCGATCTCCTGCCGGTTTCCGCTTAAGCCATGCCAGCGTGCGCGCATCATTGTCCAGGCGGCAATCAGAAGCGCCGTTTCAGAGAGTGTAATTTGGCTGTCGCGGTAGATGTTCGCATTGGTTTGCTTGAGGTTTTCCGGCTGCTGTAGGTCCTGCACTGAAGATTTCAGTTTCACGATATGTGTAATAAGTTCGATCATGACTTGGCTCAGCGCTGCAAGGAGATTACGCGAATTTCCATAGCGGTTAGGGATCCGGATCTCTTCCTCGGTGATTTCAAGGGTCTCCAATTCCCGGTCATTTGCCGCCAGCACAGAGACAGCGTTTAGCAAAGCAGGAGAAAATATCGAGTGCTCCACGGAAGCCCCTGGAGCAAGAAGAGGATAGAAGACGTTAAACACATAATAGCGGTCATCCGCCTCTTTCGCCAGTTCAGGATGCATCCTTGACTGGTAGGATTTGGCCTGATGCAGCGGACTTCCCGGGGGTGCTCGCAAGCTGAGTATGCGATAGTCGCATGGGTTATCGGGAAGACAGAACCCGTAGTTCATCATCACTGCCTATGTTAGTTTAGTAGGAAATATTTCGCATGAACTTACGCTGTTCGTTGTTCCGTGGTCCGTAGTTATTTGCAATTTCCTGTCCGGCAGGAACATCTTCCAACACCAGGAAGCCAACATCATCTTTTCCGGCGCGCCATTCGACTTTGGCGAGGGGACGATGGTTCAAGATATCAATGAATGGGAGAAGAACAGACACGTTCTCCTCGGGCAGTTCTCCATCAGAGATTACCCCGGACAGCACCTTGGAAGAGAAAGCTCGTGACCCGATGATGGTTGAAGCCCAGAGATACAAGTCCCTTGGAGGTATCTGGTCAGCCGTATACCGCATTAGACCAGGCGACTCACCATGTATATCGTTCAGCATCGCCGAATCCCGACCCACGGAGTTTCCTAAAACTTTCGCCATACTTCTCCCTCATCATTCGCATCTTCTGTTCTCTCGCAGGCAACAGACTCGTCTCTTCCAACCACCCCAAGTCCCGCCCTTCATAGTATAGAGGGGTTGTCAAAGCTCCAGGCTGGGGAAGTGTGCGGATCCAGGGGAACCAAAATCCGGACGAGCCCTGCAGGTACTGGCCCATTAGGAAGAACACAGTGGATTCCTCTGGCCCCACTGCATCGATAAACGCACGAGGCAGGAGGGTTCCGTGAGCGGCGAAGATGCCTTCACCGACATGGGTTTCCGATGGCAAGCGATGATCGATGGCGTTGAAATATGACATGGTAGTCGACAATGGAGTCTTGATAACGCACGTGGACTTGGAGACATCACTTCCCCAGTCCTCCGTGACTTGGAGATGCACTCCCCGTCTGTCATCTTTGGCTATCCGGACACTCTCATGGAGGTGTCCGCCGTTTCGGGTCATCCATTCCAGGAGAGCCGTGTATGCTTCCATGGAGTCGTCGGCTGTGGATCTATATCATTTTAGCCATGCGACGAGTTTCTATATAATGTTTCGACAGAACTGCGATGCCACACACTCACCTTTGCATGCTCGTAGGAAAGAATCGATGCTCCCATACGAAGGTCTTCAATTCTGAATAAAACAGGATATGCTCGCTGGCCGGTAAGCCTAGCAATCCACAAATTTGCTATTAGTGTATATTGCCCGATGTGCCTGCAGTGCTTCGGTTATTCAATGCAAGCGCGAGATTCGATGTGCTGTCCCAATCGGGTATGTTTGCTGGGATTGATGTTTGTCTGGTTTGCTCTGTTTGTATCTTCTTAGGGCTTTCCCTCTACTCTGGCGTATCCTGCATTTGTTGACTTTTTCTGTCTCCGGTGCTGGTGCCCTTCCCTACTCTTCCCTGCTCTCTTATCTGGGACCCCGCGGCTGCCATTCGGCGTGAACATGATAGGCCATTTCGATATTACGTTTGAGAATGCGGCGGCTATGGATGCGAAGAACGACGAGGATAGGATGCTTACGCTGCGGGTCCAGAAGCATGAGAATGTCCTGTTCACCTTCGATGTCGTGGACGGAAATAGATTCGAAATCCGGGGGTGCATTTCTCATAACCAGCAACTGAATTTTATGTCGGGCTCGAGGAGAGGATATCGGCCGGCCCTCGACGTCATTATCACCCCGGGTGTGGACATGTCTCTGGTGAGTTCCGTGTTTCTTGCCGTGTGGACGGGCTGACATGTTCGGGTTGCAATGATTGGAATGATTGCGTCGGACTGGAGTTCGTCGGATTGGGCTGCTACCGTCATCTAGTTGCCACAAGCAAGTTATAGGGTTTGACATCAAACATTACCTACTCTACGGTGCCATGAGAATTATCTACTACTCGGTAGTAGTACTTACAACTGTGACCCAGGTAGGCATTTTCAGTCAAATAGCCTTTGATTAATCGGTATTTGATCGATAGAGCAGAATCATGGAGTGGGGTATATAGCTCGATTGAAATCATAAGAACCAGCGCATTCCAGCAGAAATCGACGAACACCACAGATCAGATCAAAAATTAGGCGTAGGACTCCCGACCCGTAATCCGCACGAATTCCCCGACGGTATGTTCCCATATTTGACCCGGCAGACCCTGGCGGCGCAACTTGCCCAGGAGCTCCATGACACTAGGCCCGCACTCCTCGCCGTCACTGTCGACGCTGTACACCCCGCTGGCCGGGTTTGCATCAACACCTCTGGCGACAGACAGCCCAGGTGGCACGGGGACACCGCTCTCATCATTCATCTTTGGGGCATATCGAGCACTAGTAGCAAGAAAGAGCTTCCGCTCGCCGATCTCGTCCTCCGGGACGCAGAACAGCGAACCAAGCACCCTAAACAATAAAGCTAGCAGCCACAGCGCGCCTTTGAAGTCGCGGCCGATGCCGCTATGCACGGGGCCCGGGTAGTCATGCACAAAGGCTACGTCGGGTGCCTTCTGCGCAATGGCCTCCATGGACAGCGTGATCAGAGACGCCGTGTGGCCGCGCATTGCTGCGAGGGAGAGGTCCGCTGCCTGGAAATCGTCGGCGTTCACGGCCTCCTCTTTGGTCGCTGCGAAAACGGACACGACCCGTCGCAGGCCTGTGGCCTGCTGGATGAGCGGTAGGAGGTTAACCGTGAACCGGGCTCGGGAGTAGTAGGCAAGAGACGTTCTTAGATGGAGGTCTTCGGCGGTTTCTGCGTCGCACCATTAGTAAATACATACTTATACTACTAATGGGGTTGGGAAAATGGGAAACTTGCTCCCCGAGGCCAGACTCATCTGTGTTTGAAACAGCAGGTTGATTGTAGTCTCCTTCTCCTTGATGCGCGAGCACACCTCGTCCACTCTCTCGATCAGGCTGATGTCCGATGCCATGAGGATGTACTCTCCATCCGGGTTCAGCGCGACACATTCAGCCGTGACTCGTCTGGCCGCTTCCAGTGATCGCCCCACGAAGTATACTCGCGGTTGGACGGCGTGCGTGACGAACGCCTTCATTGCCAGCTCTCCGAGTCCGTTAGTCGCGTCGACAAAGACGGCAACAGGGCGCGGAGGCAGCGATGCGGTGATTTGCGTGTTTGACCACTGAACATCACTCAGGTTGACCATAATGACAGTAGAACAGCGTGTGCGTTGAGTTGGGGTATGAGATTCCTTTTCCTTGTCTATGGCCAGGGACGGGTGCAGATATACATATCCGTCAGTGAGTCACTGCTTACTTACTATGGCAGGCGTAAGTCGTGTTCTTGAGCATAGTACAGCATACGACCTTCGTGCCAGGAACCGATGAACAAAATGGAAAAAAATAATTAGACTCGACAAACAACTCGACCCAAAATCTCCATCCAGTACAGTAGTAGCTAGCAAGTACGGTGATGACAGAAAAAAAATTTAACGATCAGGACGGGATTCGAACCCGCAAACCTTCGGTAGGTTGGGAGGCGGATACCACCTTCCTAAACCGGAAACCGACGCGCTACCATTGCGCCACCCGACCGACTTCGATAATATCTGAGAAACACTTATAACCCATATAGTGTTCCAAAATCTATGGAGTAATGGTATGATGGACCAAGGCGCAACAGAATCCGGACGGAATCTGAACGTTTTGTCGAGTTGGACGCACGGGCAGCCCTGTGAGCCGCGCCCAGTATGTACCTGTACGTACAGGTAAACCACGGCATGCAATTCGGAGGGTCTCTTCATCACTGGCCGAATATATTCGTGGTCCAGATAGTGCCTGGCCTTCTGGTCATCCCCAGTAATTGGGTTGATTGCCACGATGCGTTCTTTGCCACGGTGCGATGCCCTTCCACAAAACCAAGTTGCCTTGGTAGCTCGACTTTGTGGCGACCAAGAGTTTTCTTCTTTTTACATACTACTCGTACCGTGGCGAGCTCTGCCCGAGTCGTAGGCCTCCCTGTACGCTGTACGTACCCCTGTAGCCGTCGACGTTTCAGCTGCCCAGCCTTTGACCTGGCGCTGACCCGGCCCGGGTTCGGACCGTCCGCTCAGGATGACACTGGCATCGCCTCTCGGTCGAGTTCCGGTCAGAGGCAGAGGCTAAGGCAAAGGCAGAGGCAGGCAGCGCAAAACGTCTACAGATAAAAGCAGTCAGGCTGAAATCTAACATCCCAATTCTTCTCTAGGGTATTTCTATACTATGCGCCGGGCACTTCTTCGCAGCTCGATCCAACGAAACCAGCATTAAGACGTCCACAGCAAGAGAAATAAAAAATACAAATGAAAGGGTGAAGAAAGAAATAATTAAGTCCAAGCATCATCACCTCCGCCGCTGTCATAGCATGTCGCCAGAGGCCAGAAGCCCGTCCGCACATAGCGCTTCATTTTGGAGAACACGTCGTTACTGCTTCTCCTGGGCTTCCACACCCTGGAACTCCCCATTTTCGTCGCTGCTGAGACCGAGCTCGGTCTTCTCAGGCGTAGAGGAGTGGTCGCCGGCATCAATGCCCAGCTCACGAGACTGCTCACCAATCTCCTCGAAAGTGAGCTTGGGAAGGTTCTCCGCGACAATGAACGGCCACTTCCCCTCGACATAGGCCTTGGCGTAGATGATGTCGACTTCCTCCAGCTCTCGGCCAGCCGTTTCGACGTAGAAGAACCAGCCGAACGGCACAGCGGACAGGTTGACCAGTGCGAAGAAAAGATACACGCCCCACCCGCTCCGAGAAGCGAACACTGGCGTAAACATAACCACAGCGAAGTTACAGATCCAGTTCGTGCAGGTAGACGCGGCAGCGCCCGCGGTACGGGTGTGGCCAGGGTTGATCTCGGGCGGGTAGATCCAGGGCAGCGGCAAGATCGTGAAGGCGAAGAAGGTGATGAAGAGGAAGATACCGACAATGGCACCCTTCGAATTCGCTTCGGTAGGCTTGATCAGACAGGCGAACGTAATGACAAAGGACAGCCCCTGACCAAGGAATCCGATCAGATAGAGCTTGCGACGGCCAAGCCTCTCGATCATGAAGAAGGATGGGATAGTGGCGATAGCGTAGACTGTAGCGAAAACACCACCCATGATGAGCGATAGCCGGTGGTCCAGGCCCAAATTCACCTCGAAAAGCAGCGTCGAGTAGTAAATCGCAGCGTTACAGCCGGTAAACTGCTGGAAGAACTGGCCGGAGCACCCAAGCATAAGGCGCTGGAATTCCTGGGTTTTCCCGAACGAGAAGATCGTTTTCCAGTTGACTTGGTTGTGCTTCGAGGATTCCACATCCGCCTTCATGAAGTTGAAGTCATGCAGGACCTCTTCAGAGTCGGCCGGGAGATTCTTGAGTTTGCCGAGAACGTAGCAGGCTTCTTCATCACGGCCTCTCATCACAAACCACCGGGGGGAATCCGGGAACATGACGGCACCGGCGGCGACGAATAGGGCGAAGAAACACTGGAGCGCAATGGGGAATCGCCATTGGACGGTGGTGGGGACATAGGAGAGACCAAACACCACCCAGTAGGCGATAAAGGTCCCAAGGGCGATAACCGCACCTTCAAAACAGACCAGGAAACCACGGTTGTGAGCAGCAGAGCACTCTGACTGCCAGACCGGAATTGTAGCCGTGTTCATGCCGTTTCCAAGGCCCGAGACAACACGGCCGACGACGAACTGACCGAGACCCCAATGGTCGCCGAAAGCAGCCGTCGTGATCACAGCACCGAGGGTCAGGACATTCGCACCGATGAAGATCAACCGCGTACGGCCGATCCGTTCACCGAAAAACATTGAGAACATGGCACCGAAGAAACAGCCGATTTCATAGCAGGCCACGACCGCACCGCGGAGTACGCTGATATGGTGATCTTCCGCCGGCGTAGGGTTGTTCGGCATATCGAGAGTCTCAAACGACTTCGTGAACTGAGTGCCACCGATAATGCCAGACATCATGCCTTGATTGTAGCCGAAGAGCGAGAAACCAGTGACGGCCGTCAATGTGATGAACACATTGAGCATGCGCCCTGACATGCCGCTTGTTCTTGTCCACATATTGGCGGTATGAGGACAATTGAAACGAGGAAAGACAAGACAGCACCGGAGGAGGATGAGGGGGGAAAAGGAGGGAAGAAAAGAAGTGCGAAGTTACTCCAGGAAAGGGAGTAATCGGCACTCTTATATTCCTCCGCATCCCCCCCCCCCATGACAGAGAAACAGTCTTGGCCAGTCCAAAATGGGTGGGGAATGCGGCGTCGATGCCGTGGAGGTTCGGTTCCTCTCGTGGGGGTCCGGGACCAAGGATCATTCATTTCCTTATTTGCAGTTTCTCGATTGGCCGAAAACGCATGCTGAAGTGGCAAGATATGGGCAGTCGCCATACTGAGGCGACGGCCGTCGACATATTATTGATCGCAACCGTCGTGGCAATCCCCATGGCACGACATACCTGGGGGGAGGGCGGATGGGAAGAGTTGGCCACGAGAACAGGGCTCGGGATGTTTACCGCAAGGGTCAAGAAGGTGACATGCCACGGGTCCGACAGAATTTGCACAGGAGACAGGGAAGCTGAGCCGAAGAGTTAAATGAAAAATTCTGCGGGTTGGCGCGGGTTGGCGAGCTTGGCTGCTGGGCGAAGGCGCGGCGTGGCGCAAGCGTAGGAGCAAAGACAAATGCCAAAGTTCCAGAGTGCATGGCGCCAAGGGCTTGGTACGGGAGGCACATTGCACACCTGCACTCGGAAACCCATGGCTGGCCCGGTGCTGGCACGATCTGCGTCGATTTTGGACGAACCAATGACGAGAAGCAAGAAGCGACAGGCCAACGGTTTGCCATGCGGCTTTGCTCCTGTCGTTGTCGCGATCCGGAGATTTGCCCCCCGGGGTTCTCCCCGAGGCACTCCCGAGGCACACGGCGGTCGCCATCTTTGGTCAGCCAAGAGTGTCTAGCGCTGGTCAGCGAACACAGCCCTGGTTCGCCGGCCTGCTTGACTTCTCTTGTTCGAACCAAGAGTCAGACCAAGAGCCATGCCCAGAAGCCAAGTCGGCCCAGCTTCTCTGCCAGTACGAATGCCCAGCATTTCAGAGACAATGCCCCACGGTAAGAAACTGTTTTTTTTCCTTTTGCCGCCATCCAACCTCCGTCCCAATCTCGCTTCCTTCGTCAGGTTGAATTCATTTCTGTCGCCTATCTCGGCGATATCTGCTTCCGTGCGCACCAGAAACGTTCCGACCCTGGATCCGCTGCCAAGTTAATCGTACGTAATATGCGCGTGGGAGTCGGACAGATACTTCTCTCGCCTGTGTTAGCCGAGCTCGAGGTCAAATGAGAAACGACCAGAAGTGTTGGATATGCAGCATCAAGGGAAGCGAGATCGACAGCTGGTGTGCACTGTGAAGCTATCTCGGAGCCGGAGAAGAGAAACAGAAAGGAACTGACTAAGCGGCATGACTAACCAGGCAGGCATCCGGATCGGTGTTGAGCAGGGTGTTGAGCAGGGCAAGAAGAGAATGAGAAGGGGAAATTATAGGTTTGAAATGCTGGAGGAGGAGGCAAGGGGCTTGCTAATCTGTGGGTTTTAAGCAGAGGCACGGGGAGGCCCATAGTGAAGTAATGATTTGCTCCGCGGACAAAATCCAGTGTACTCAACTGGTCCATTTTCCTGTATAGTACATCTATGTAGATGATCTTCAGGCAATCTTCTTCAGTGACTTCACCGCAACGAAGCCTTCGAGTCGAATGCCCCTGTGCAGCAGGTATCTACACACTGTGCCAGACTCCCGAAATGCACGCCGCGGTTGACCATCCCAGGAGCGTAATGCGCATACTTTGCAGAATTGGTCATGATGTTTCGAATATCGCGCGGGACCACTGGCTCTCCAAGCATGCACCAGCAGGTGTCCGTCACGATCAAAGCGCCGAATTCCTGCAGAGGACGAATGAATCCCGCCGTCGACGCACGCTGATAGATTTCTCGGCCGCTTGTGATCATCATTTTGACGCCGGGGTTTTTTTTACGGCCACTGCACAACTGGGCGAGCTGGTCGAATTCTTCGAGCGAAAAATGCGGGTTACCGAGTGATATTAGCCCGACGGATGGGTCTCTGGCTGTATTTAGCTCATGCCAGCTGTTGAGGAGATCCATATGATCAACATGGATACGCTTGAGATTCTGCAGCCCTAGGGACTTGGCTTCTGGTGTTAGCCCACGTATGTGGAACATGGGAGCCGACGCTGTTGTGGCAAACGCAGCGCTGAATGCCTTCAAGTCCGACCTGTTGGGCGTAACGTCATCCAGCCCACAGACAAACGGAATGTTGCCCCCGACAAGCTTGCCAATATGGTATCCAAGCAATGGGTACAACGAGTCGTCAACGCGAGGGAGTTTAGCTATGTCGACCAAAACTGACGGCAACCGGCCTTCGTAAGAATGACTTCCCGCTAAAGGCACTCTTCCGGTGAGTGCTATACACACGTCAATCAAGTCCGGGTATTTCTGCGTGCGAGCGCCCAGAACGCTGTTGGCAAAGACGACCGCATTAGACTCGGCCCAGCCAATGTTCTCACCACCGTCAGGTGCACTGTCTAGCAGGTAAGGCGCACAGGTAAAGCTGGGAGTAGCGCCCATGGATAAATAGGACTCCGCAAGCTCACCGGCTTGAGCGGCAAGCTCCGGATCCATTCCAATCTCCTTCCACCGGCGTTGGTCTACTGAAATCGAATTCAACGTGGTAGGGACTGCGACTCTAGCACCCATGTCGAGTAACAGTTGCGGGATCCGGAGGCTGGCCGGTCCAGTGTATATGCAGGCATCAATGTGGGCTCTCGATACGTCTAGAAGCTGTCGGGCTCCTTGAAGCTCGGAAAAATCCAGCAGTATCTGCATTGCCATTTTTGCAGCGGATCCCCTGTTCCCGATGAGAGTGTTTCGGTCATCTTCAGTGAGTTCGATGCCGCTTGTCCTGCAAGATTCGGGAACGCTCGTAGGTGCAGAAAGGAGGCTGCCACTTGTCTCAATTATCGAGCCAGTGATCGCCCCAAAGCTCTCACTTCCAAGAGTAGTAAAATCATCTCCTTCCAGCACGAGAACGGGAATGGACTTCTCGAAGAGGGCTCTTCCAACAATGGCACCAAGCGTGATTATTTGCTCCAGCTCCTGGAAGATGAGCCCAGCAGGAGCACACCCATTAAGCAGCAGTTCAACCAAGACTGTGCTACCCGAGCATGATCCCCGGCTAGTAGGGATCGCAAGAAGACGGCCGTTGATGGAGGTTCCATGGAGTGGATGATGGCGGTCGACAATCGTCCCAGTCTGAGAATCGACTCCGCCCCAGAAGCTCAGCGCTGTATTGGAAAAGAGGAGTTGCCCAGAGGCGGCGCCATCGACAATGGACCGGCCTTGAAGCCGCATTTCTGGATAGTCGAGGTGAGGTGAAAGGAATAATTATGCCAGACGGGCGAAGAGCGGAGTTTACGGGGATTAGCATCTTGGCAGCTGTCTCCTCATTCTCCTCATTCCATCCTTCTCCCCTTACACTCAAGTAAACCATGTCGTTTCGGCCTGATTCCCCTATCGATCTTCCCGATGGACGTCTCGCCTGCGGCCTCCATCATCTGCAGGTTTGTCCTACTTGCTGCGTGGACTACACCTTTCTGGATGAGGGCCGCAGCGATGAGGATGAAGCGTTCTCAGACGAAGATGGCCCAGTTCCAGACAACCGATCCAATGGAGGGTTAATCACTAGAGTGCAACTGGTTAATCCTCGCCCTAAAATCGGAACTGGGGAGGTTATTTTTGAGAAGTTCATCCCGCCGAACCGCGCAGACTCGCCATCTTCGTTGTTCCCTCCCGGCGTTGGGAACGAACGGTTTATCAATCGCACGGATCCAACTCAGTTTCTTATCTATACTGATGGGGCGTGTCTGGATAATGGAAGAGAGAATCCAAGGGGCGGCTGCGCGTTCTTTTTCAAACCGCCTGACCCACCCACGATTTCGGGCCATTACGACTTTCGCCTAGAGAATAAGGGACCGACAGGCGAACCGCACCCGCAGACTAGCAACCGAGCGGAGCTACGCACTGCGATTGCAGTTCTGCGATTTGCAAGCTGGACCAACGAAGGATTCAAGACTCTGGTGATCGCTACAGATTCGGAGTATGTCGTTGAAGGCGCGACGAATTGGGTCCGAGGTTGGCTAAGAAGAGGCTGGAGAACGAGTGCTGGTGCACCGGTCAAGAACAAGGACCTTTGGCAAGTTCTGCTTGGTGAAGCTGAGCGTTGGTCGCTGCGGGGCCTGGAGGTCCGATTCTGGCATATCCCGCGAGAACAGAATACTGTAGCAGACCTGCGGGCGAAAGAAGGTGCTACCAGGGAAGATTTCGATGAGTTTGTGGATGTTCGAGGCATGGGCGTTTGAAGTCGATAAATTGGAGGACGACACCAGCAGGTGGATGAAGCCGATTGTGTCCTTGGTGAATATGTTCGATGACCACAGCCGTTGCACTTGCCTGTGCGTTTCACATATACCTTACTGGTTCTGAATTTCCCATGGAGCACTTAGCTCTATTGCGATTGGATTTGATGATACGGAATACGACCTCAATTCTACTGTCTCGGCAGGTAAACGCTCATCTCCAGCCCGTTCTTATACGGCAGGGTCAGATTCGTAAACCCGCTCTCTGGCGTGCGGAGAAAATCAAGCAACTCCTTGTAACCACTCGGGCTCCTGGCGGTATTGTCTGCCAGAACTATA
The DNA here is from genome assembly GCA_003698115.1 of Aspergillus sp. HF37. NCBI lineage: Eukaryota > Fungi > Ascomycota > Eurotiomycetes > Eurotiales > Aspergillaceae > Aspergillus > Aspergillus sp. HF37. Next base: position 4,786 of record RAQS01000285.1, on the reverse strand, counting down.
GCCCCGCGACGCATCTTGGGCTGGATCAGCTTGATGGTGGGCAGAGCCATAGGCGTCCAGACTGAGCCGTCAGTATACAGCACGCCGAGTAAAACAAATGGCAACTCACTATCCAGCAACAAGAGGTCCACACCCTCAACATCCTCCTTCAACGTCTCCCTCAAATCACCCTCCCGCAAATCAATCACGCCGCTCACCACCTCCCCACACTCATCCCAATACCCCCTCGCCCTCCTCGCCTTGTCCAACTCATTCTCCGTCGCAATGACCCTCCCAGTCCCGCCCGTTGTGGACGCATTCTCCGACACAGCCAGCGCGAGGTAGATCGTACTCACGCCGTACGACGTGCCGGCCTCGACGACTGTTTTGGCGTTGACGGCCCGGCAGATCTGGTAGAGGAACTGAGACTTATCTTGATCGAGCGCAATAAACTTGTCGCGCATCAGCTCGTCGAAGTCGCGCGTCTGGAGGTCCTGGGGTGATATGGCGGATTCTTGGGATCGGGACTCGGCGTGGAGACGGTCGAGGAGGGCGAGGATGTGCTTGGGGGTGGCGGGGTGGAGGGGGATTGGGAGTGTGGGATCCATGTTTCCGTTCTGTACTAGCAGCTGGCTGATACGAAAGGAGGTGTTGTTGGACAGAACCCTGTAGGTAGAGTACGTACATTATGTAGAAGCGGGGGTGAATACTTCGGAGATAAAATCAATCTCCGAGACTTACCCCTTCTGGCTAGTTTGCTGGTATTGCACTAAATCACATACGGTTTAGTCTAGATCCTCCCCCATGCAGCCGAATAGCCCGAATAACCGTCCTTATAGCCATCTCGCCTTCATCTTGTCATCTACTTCTCTGAAATGCCCCCGAAAACCTCCAGTTCTCCAATCAGAAAGCGTGCAAAGAGGGCCTGCATCCCCTGCAACACACGCCGGATCCGCTGCAATGTCCTCGAAATGCAACCATGCCAAAACTGCGCGTCCGCGGATCTCCGCTGTGAGATAGGCGCATCCAGGAGGGGCAAGTAAGCATGACTACTGTGTCTCTTTAACTGAGCTGCATCGGCGCCTTTGCTGTACACTTGTTGATCTTCCTGTAGATATCCCCGAAACAGTTCTGTACGGCAGTCTGCAGACTCAGTAATGTCCGCAGATGCTCAAGGAAATATCTCGTCTAGCTCTGTGCCTATTGAGCAAAGAGATGCGAACAGAGCTGCCAGTGTCACTGATACTCCAGTATCTCGCAGAGGTCCAATCAACACGTCTCTCTCTACACCTCAAACCAAAGGAAGGGCATTCGACGATTCTGCAGAGCCAACGGTGTTTCTCGGCGAGTCGAGTCCATTGACCTGCGTCGTTGATCAAAATCATAGGTCGCCTGCCAGGGGAAGCACAAGACCTCAGGCTTCCAGGCTTCGATATTCTATCCCTGTGTCCCAGGATGCTCCAGCCACCCGTAATGACTTCATGCGTGCGCACAAAGCTCGCTTAGAGGAGAGACTGGCCCATGAGGGCGCATTCCTTGTGCCATCAGATACCGTCTGTGCGATCCTGCTAAAGGCCTACTTCACCTGGTTCCATCCTTGTTTCCCGATTCTCGATCGGGCAGCTACTTACGAATCCTATGTCCACCGAGCTGTGTCACCGCTCCTACGCCAGGCGATGTACTTTATTGGCATCAGTTTGTGCACGGATGCAGCGTTCGGCGGGACTGGTTTCGACGACCGATACCAAGCAAAGTTTCTCTTCTATAGACGCGCAAAGGCAATTTACGACGCGGACTTGGAGTCGAATGTGATTGTCAAGCTGCAATCCCTACTCCTGCTAAGTTTCTGGCGTGGTGGGCCGTCAGAAGAGAGTGATACGCGATTTTGGCTGAGCATCGCTATCAACCTCGCGCAGAAGCGGGGAGTACATGTCATGTAGATATTGCTTATCATCCCTGTGTCAACTGCGGCTAACAGAAGCAGGTCGAAACTACCGTGCCATGATCCGAAAGAGCGGAAGATACTGAAGATAATATGGTGGACACTCTACGTATGATACTCGTACTCGAACCACTTCATACCTTCACTGATTGCCAATCAGATGCGCGACCAACAGACTTCAGCAGCTTTGGGATTACCCCCTCGGATACACGACGAGGACTGCAATGTGCCGCGCCTTGTACCATCTGACCTTGCAGAGACGGATGCTGCGCCAGACACAAGTACATTTGGCAAGCAGCAGGAGCATCACATATTCTACCTAATTGAAATGGTGGAACTGGCCAAGATATGTATGTTTCCTTCCTGCGCGGTTGTTGCTCGTCTAATTGACACAGTGCGTAACATCATCTCGATCATCTACTCCCCTACTGGGTCGTCGCAAGCGGATTCCATGCGCGCGTTTGTGCAGAGGCTACTGACTACGTGGGAATCTGGCCTGGATCCAGAATTGAAGCTCGAAAACACAACGAGAGACAAGCTCTTCCTGGTCGGAATGCTACACATGACATACAAGTAACGTCTACTCGCTGGCATCAGGAGCTCTCTAACAAGTGGCAGTAATTTGTATATCTTGCTCTACAGGTCGTCATTTCTCCAATCTCCTTGTGACGCCATTGAAGCCGACGGCCAGATTGCATTGGAAAGGGCCACCAGAAGCACAAGGATCCTTGAAGACATGCTTTCACACGGTCTCGTCCAGCATGGCTCTCTTCACCTGTATGTCCCTAGCATCTACTTCTTTTGGCTTCACTGACGGACCCAGAATCACCCATGTGTTCTCCGCATTGTGCATCCACACAATCCACTTCTGCCGGACGACAGGCACTACCAAGTCACTGGCAGAACACCGCGCCAAGCTGTGTCTTCTCGGCCTCCAGGAGCTGCAGAAGTCATGGGATCTAAAGAACTGGGTATTGGACCTCTTCTTCCGATGTATTGACGACAACACTGCTCGTGACCTGCGTCTTCCCGACTCGTCCACCCCCGACCGCAATTCCCCAGTGCCGAATGCAATAGACAAAGAGCACGACATTGGGCATTCAGAGAACTTAGGCCCGGCTCCCACACCGCCATCGAACGTGGTAACAGGGCATGACCCAGGTTTTGGGGACTCTGGATCACCTTCAAGGTCGCTACAGATGCCACAGAGACATCCAATGGACGCAACAGCAGACGCTGAATGGTCAGGCTTTTTCAATTTCAGCGACGATTTTGCTGACGTCTTGGGGATATCTCCAACAAATCCTGATTCTCTCAATCCCCAGAATCTGGCGTTTTTGTACAGGTTTCTTTGAGCGTTTGGCTGCTGATGAGCGCCTCGTGCATTGTGGAAGCGCCAGGGAAACCTAACAAATGCAATGGCCATGACGATTTTGACATAGTTGACAAGTTGGAACCGTGACATTAGAGCGCCACTAAAGAGTGCCGAGTGTACCAGGCTTACATGGGCCACAGCTGGAGTTTCTAACTGGGGCCAAACCTTCGAGGACGCAGCTCAGTCAGACCCAATCCGTGGACCGAGCACCCATTATACCCAATATACCTCACGGCTGCCCAATTCTGCAAACCAAGGGCACAAGCCACTTTTGGCAAGAAAGGCGGCGCTACACAAGAATATTCCTTGATGGCTTAAGTGCACCAGCGTCCTACGATCGAAATGGAGTCGTTGGAGCAAAACCCACCGACTCGCCACCCTGACTAGGCGAACGGCGACATATTCTGTCCGATTGTTGATGTATGAAGCTGCCATGCTCTCTGCTTCGACACTAACAGCCAACAGCCGCGAAGCAAGGACAATACAGCGAGGTTTCCCTTGGACGGCGTCGATATCGAGGCTGTCTCAAATAATACTCTAATCAGCCTAGTCGACACAGCCCCTCTTCTCTACAAAATCGGTGGCACTACAGTCGTCCGCCTTTCCAAGAACCCTAGCGCTGAAATGCGGCGACAGCGTGCTGGCCTCTGAGGCGAAGACGCTCACACTTGTTCTTTCAAAAACTGATGTCCGAGCGCCCCGAGTGTACCGTTCGTTCCAAGTCAATGACGACTCGATGTACTTTGGGACTATGGGATACATCGTGATGGACTACATCGACGGCGACAATGTAGGCGACCGCTGGAAGCATTTGACCAGTGACCAGAAGGGGGATATTGTCAACCAGACTGCCGACGCGATATCCCAACTACAAGGAATCAAGCTACCCTCCGCCGGACCTCTCGGCGGTGGTCCCTGTCGAGGCCGCTTCTTCACGGACTACAGGGCCGGCGCATTCAACGATGGAGCAGAGATGCAAGCCTGGTTCAACCACAAGCTCGAGATATGCAAGCACTTCAGCCAGGCGCCGAAAGACACCCCGCCCTTGGAGTTTACAAGATTCGTTCTCGTGCGCCAGGACATCAGCCCGCGGAACATGATCCTGGATGATTCCGGGCTGTCTGGTTCATCGACTGGGCTGATGCGGGAGGATACCCCCCGGCGTTGGCGGTGAAGTTGAGCTATTCGGAGTTTGGCAAGTTGGTGCTGGCTCTGGTTCCGCGGTATCCGGCGGAGGTGAAGCAGCTGCAGGCCATAGAGTACGAATTGACGGTGGCTTCTTTTGCATGATATTCCTTTTGCTAGCATTCAACTGTAGAGAGCAGTACGGAAGCCCGCTTCGTTTGGGTTTACTAGTTCATTATAGCAGCCATGGGAGTCCATTTCTAACCCTTATCAATCATCTTATACTGCTTGGTACTTATTCAATAAAGGAGTTAATTATATCCACACCCCCCTCCCCCAGCCCAACATCCACATATTTACTCTTT
>RAQS01000284.1:0-25034 GCA_003698115.1 Aspergillus sp. HF37 | reverse complement strand
AAAACCAAACCGCACCCGCCCCCTCCTCTCCACCTTCCTGTACTCCGTCCGCGCGCGCTTCGCCGCCCTCCCACCCCCGATCCGCCGCACCGCCCGCGTCCTGCGCTACGTCGCCCCGCTGGTCCCGATCGGGATGTTCTTCTCCGAGCATGTCATGCAGGTCGTCTGGGTGCGCGGCGCCAGCATGGCCCCGTTCCTGAACGAGAACTACGAGACCACGCATACGCGCAGCGATATGGTGCTTGTGAGTATGTGGCCGTGGGCGGCGGGTTGGAGTTGGCCGTGGGCGAGGGCGGCGGAGAGGGAGAGGGAGAAAGACGGGGAGAGGAGGAGGAGGATTATGGAGAGGGGGATGGTTGTTACGTTTCGGTATGCTCCCTGTCCACTCATCTATATATTTCCCCTGCCTGCAGCTAACTGCCAAGTAGATCCCCCGCAAACCCGTCGCACGTCGCCGTAAAACGCATCATCGGCCTCCCCGGCGACAGGGTCTTCGCACGCCACCCCTACGCCAAAGACTCGCAGATCGTCCCCTTCAACCACGTCTGGCTCGAGGGCGACGCCGACGACCCGCGCAAGTCGCTCGACAGCAACACCTACGGCCCCGTGAGTATGAGCCTGGTCACCGGGCGCGTTGTGGCCGTGCTGCGCCCGCGGTTCAGGTGGCTGGATTGGGCCGATTGGGAGAATGGAGTGTTCGATAATGGCGGCGGCAAGAAGCCGGTCGAAGGGTATCGGAGGGGGGTTAGGGAGCGTGTTGTTAAGGAGGCTGTTGATTTGGAGGAGGGGCCCGTTGTTGCATGATTCAATCGGCTTTGCCCTGTACCATACTGGGTGTGTGTGTGTGTATAATCTGTATTATTACTATAGACTATTAGGTAGATAATAATAGACCATCTATCTCATCACTGCGTGATCCGAATTTCCTCCTGCTTACTCTCTTGCACCCGATCGATCTCCGACGAGATGCTCATCACCCACCGGTCCTTCTCAACCCGGCTTCGCGCCTTGAACACCGTCGTCCGCCCGTGCACGCCGAGCTTCGACACCTGCCGCAGCGTCTGCTTGGTCTGGCCCCGCTTCCCCAGCTGCGGCGCCCGGAAGAAGTTCTTCTGCAGCGGCTGCCACACGACGAAGCTGATCGCCGTGTCCTCGTCGCAGCTCGTGTAGACGTCCGTCGAGAGGTAGATACGCGGCAGGGCATGGTGCCCTGGCCGGTTGCTGTCGAAGGTTTCGTTTCCGTACAGGAGATCAGAGTCCGTCAGCAGGCCTGAGTATATGTAGCAATTCTCCAGGTCGATGCTTGTTTCCAGTTCTTCGTGGATATGCGGAATCTCCACGCCGTTGCGTCGCCGCAACGAACTGCTGAATATCAGAAGCTTTCCGGCGGTAAGGATGACGCTGCATTTCTTGAAGGTAGAGTGGCGACGGGGCTTGCGATAGAGGTGTCCGGACATCTGGATTGTCAGCAGTCACGTATATATAAATGCAGAAAGGTCCTTTTACCTTGATCGTCCGACACCCCATTAAATTGCACATGTTGTGCAAGTGCGGCGACGCCTCTGCCTTCTTGACCTCCCATTTCTGCGAGAACTGCCCTATAAGCGACTCCATTTCCTCGTCGATGTTAAGCAGATCCAAATTCCGCTGCCGGACTGCCTTGAGCTCTGCCGCGTCTGCCGCGCTTCGGGCACCCCAGTATCTCACCAAGGCAGCGAGTCGCTCTATCCATTCGCGTCTGGTAACACTGTTGTATGTCTGCAAGCGGATGACGAGTCCGTTGTCCAACAGCATCTCGAATGTCCTGTCGTCGTCAAACTGCCCCGTTGCGCCATCATCTCGGCGCGTGTCTCTCGGCTCATGATTGAACTCGACGTCCGTTCCCCCTTGTATATTCGGATCAGCAGGCGAACTGCCTCGTTGAACTTGTCGCACCTCCTGCACTCGGCAGAGGTCAATGTACCCGTCAGCCTGGCTGAGGTTGTGGATGCTCCGATGCGCATGTGCATATGCATCCTCGTCATGGCCCCTGACGAACTCCCTGTTACCGCTGGGAAGCCAGGCAACTTCGCCATTTTGGATCGGATATGGATCGATCTCGTACGAGAGAGGCGTTTTGTTCAAAATTTCTCGTGATGAGGGCACGTTCGACTCGTCCATTTCCAGCCTCGGAGGCGGCGGCGGCATCGATTTCGACGGCCTGGTGAACAACAGAAAATGGTCTTGCGTAAAGAAGTATAAGCGCTTGAAGAACATCATGTTCATTCGCTGGTGGACACCTCTCTGCGAGGTGAGACGCACCAGAAACCCTTCCACCGGCCGTGGCTCTTCCTCCTTGCCGCTCTCGAGCTTCAGCTCAGTCGGGTAGTGCTGTCTTGGTCGCAGCTCAAGTTCATGCGACGTGGACATTGCAATTGACCCGTACATGTTCTCCTCATTGACTCCAAATATCCACTCCAGTCTGTCATACCGCTTCCAGGCAAGACCCATCTTCTCCGTCTTGGACCATTCTTCCAAAACCTCTGCCCACTCAGGCCGACCACCTAGCATTTCCAGACACCCTCGTATGATAGCTGTAGCTGCAAAGTCATTTTCAGCGGCAGCCCGGCCAGGAACCCCGCCTTCTTCACGCTCGCCTTGGGATTCGAGGACGGATAGTTGCGCAAAAGGGTTCTTGAAGATGAGGGAAACACCGAGGTCAGGGACGTTGATCGGAAGGGACGATGGGCGGTTCCATCCTAGAACCTGGCTCATAGAAGTATACCATTCAATGGCGTGTGCAGCGGATTTCGGCCGTATAATGTAGATGTTAGTCCCAAACTTGCGCGGACCCCAGATAACAAGGGTCTTGTCAAGAGACGAATAAAGATTCACCCTCGTTCTCTTGTGGTTGAGATGGATCTCGTAGTATGGCTTTGTCTTGGTGTTCGGCTTCTGCACCTCTGGTATAACCCGTGTCTTGTACATCTGGATGGAAAATGGCGCATGCTCGTCGTTGACTTTTCGACATACCACGAGGAACTCGCGCCATCTATCCACCACCCTGGTTTCCATCCTCGGGCTATCATTCTCGGTGTAATTGTCCGGGAGATCTTTTCGCACTGTCTCCTCAACCTGGACAAGCATCCGTTCCGCCTTGACGATCGCCCCTTCTTGTATTTTCCGTCGATGCGGACGATTTGCAGAGATACCATCCTGGGCCCTTGACATTTGATCTCGAAGTCGTTGTCGCTTATCCAAAAGATTGTCGCCCATGTTGTACTTGGCCATCTTGTTAGACATAGGCGAGAAAAGCTTCTGGCCGTTTCGCCTTCCGCTGCTCGAGCCATTATTTCCATCACCGCCGTCGCTCCGAGGCCCCTGCTGTCCAAGGGCTCCGGAGGTGTAGTCAGAGGTTTTAGAACGTGGTTGTTTTCGCTTCAGCAATGGTCGGGTCGATTCAATTTCGCTTGCAGATGCTGCTGAGCTTTGTTGGCTAAAATCACAGACGCTGGGGGTATTCAAACTTTGCTGGGCTTGACCTTTGGACTGTTCACCTTGATCGTTGACTGAGCTCCGGCCAGCATTGGCGTCTTCTGAATTGTATTCCATTGCCGAAAAGTAAGCGGACGGATCACGTTGCCTCGTATCGGCCGTCACATAGTCTGTACTGCTTTGGTTAGATTCCAAACGCTGGATGGTTTCTGACCCTGACGACCGCGGAACTTCTTCGGCTTCGGTCAAAGGATGGGATATCGATCGGAGGGTTCTGGATGCGGGCGCCTCTTCTTGCTCTCTTCGCTCGCTAGCCTCATCTTCCTCCACCTCGTCATCTCCGGCGCCATCTGTGAAGGTGGTATCTCGCTCTGGCGCCTGAGATGGCGTTTCGACCCGGCCTGGGGGATTCTCCCTATAGTGTTCAACCACAGGGTCTGCAGCAAAGGTAACAGCCCGCGACGAATAGTTCTTGAAGCTCAGCCTTGCCTTGTACCAGGACTTGCGGTGGTTCTGCAACCATCCCTCGGGAATTGGCCCTATGAAGTATCGACGGTGCGTCACATGGAGATGGCGCGCGGAGGAATGACGCTTCAGGAGACATCAGACCACTACAAATCCAATCTCAGCGGGGGAACACTTACCAATTTCTGAGTGGTATAGGACTCGGACTGCAGGCCTTCATGATGTTCGTGGAGAGGACGTGGATCAACTGCTGTTCGATCGCTGGCGTTCTGATCGGCGGTCTGTGAAGTGCTCATGGCACTGTAGCCAGTTCAGAAGGGAAACTGCACACAATTCTTTAACAATAAAGGCAGACGAGGTTTAATGGGGCAATTTAAAGAGGATAACGATAGACCGGGCCCCAGGACTGCAGGGCTGAAGGAGAGGAACCTTGGAGAGCAGATGACATCATGCAGCGCTGTTTGGCCAATTTGCCTGGTTTGCACAGTTTGTGTTGTTGACGCGCAATGCGGCCTTTGATTGGCTCCTGTCGGCAGCTGGCGGTGAAGCAAGTCGCTCGTCTGTCGTCGCAGGGCCTCTGCTGTTCTCGTATCTCGTATTATTCCTGGACACTAGCTGCATTGTTTCTCTCGCATCTGCCACCATGTCGGCCTTTCCTCCTGGCACTACCTGGTTCGATACCATCAAGCGGTCTTTCGATAATGTCCCCGTTGATGTCGCCAATGATAACGCAATCTCCACCACCGAGTTCCTCGAGGCCGCCGAGGCTTTGACGACATTGTTTAGTGGGCATTGCAGTGATAGTGTTGGGGACTCCCAGTGCTAATCTAATTCCTCCAGACCTTCTCGGTTCTAAGGCCTTCACGCCCGTCACTAGTGATCTACTTAACAACATCAAGGTCCGTACAATACCCCGCATTGCACCGCGACTGGGCCTAACCGCCGGCAGAAAGTGAGAGACAGGCAACTGGCGGCACCTGCGGAATCTGAGACTCTGCAAGCGCTCGTTCTGAATGAGTTGAAGTCGGGGAAACACGTCGCGACAGAGGGATTGGTCTGGCTTATCCGGTATGGTTGACCCTATTGACGCAGGGTGGCTCGATGCTGTCACCTTGTCACAGCGGCAATCGGTTTATCTGGTTAACTGACGTTATCAACCTGACCAGCGGCCTCGACTTCACCGCTCAATCACTTCGCCATAACCTCGACAACCAGCAGAGCGAACTGGCCAACTCCTTCCGCGATGCCTACGGCAACACCCTCAAACCCCACCACTCCTTCGTGATCAAGCCGATTTTCTCTGCTGCCATGTCGGCCACACCGTACCGGAAGGACTTCTATGCGAAACTGGGCGATGACTCCGTCAAGGTCCACGAGGGTCTGGAGCGGGAGGTGAAGGCGTTGGAGGAGAAGGTTGTTATTCTCAAGCAGTTCCTGGCGCGTAAGGAGGCACAGTGGTAATCATTTGGACAACCTCGCGAGCGTCGGTTCGACAATGATCATGTACATCTGTTGTTGTTTCACGGAGAATATACTAACCGCAGGCGATTAAACAAGACTCGGGAGTTTCTGCGCTAGATATAACATGAAGGAATGTCAGGTAGTCTCTTGTCACAGTATCTTCCCTCGGCGAACGAAAGGCAGAATGAAGGCGGTCAATGGAGCGGACATGATGCCAAGGCCGATGTACACGCCAAGAACCAGAGCACGAATACGAGGACTTGGCGCATTCCACCTGACTCGGTATCTACAGCACAACACTTCGTCCCAAAACCACACTCATGGATCCTGGAACAGTGCCTCTGATCAACGAGGACGAACTGGACTGTTTCGACTCATCTAAGACAGTCACGTACAAGCTGGACCATGCAGCTAATACACAACAACGGTTCGCGCACCTCGAGAGTCTCCTAGAATCGAACGCCCATCCGCGGAATGAACACAACATCCGCGTTGCGCTCCACGCCTACCGTCAGGGAGAACTGCCACGTATGGATACAACATATGTCTTCATTCAGTTTGGGGCCATTATACCCCATCACCACCTCGAGCAAATTGATCCGACTCAGCCGTTTTGGGGCGAGGTAGGACTCTCTGTAAGGCCGTCGCGTTGATACTGCCTACCTTCGTCCAGGGGTATTTAAATCAAAGATGCTCTGAAGTATCCCGCCCGCTCCCTGGCCGCAAGTGCAGCAGTTCGCTTGTGCTACAACCTTGGGCGGCCGCGAGGTAAGAGCCGTCAATCAAGGTATTATGAATTGGGATGCAGTGGAAATGAGATGGAGGTTGAGGTCGGCTGTACTGAAAAGCCGTCCCAACCGACTTCAAGAATCTAGTAGTTACTACTATCAGTTGCTATTGGTACTACGAGCGCAAGCAGGTCACCGCGTACTGGACTACAATTGCCGATCGCGTATTGTTGTCTGACCACGTAGTGGAAGGTTCATGATACCACTGCCTATTCGCCGGGGATATGATAGACCATCCCCCTTAATTTTCTTCATGTGGATTTGGACTTGTGCTGATATAACTCGTAGTTAACCAAATACATCAACTGCCACGCCGCCAACGCCGTCTTCTTCGTGGCGCCACTGGAACGCGTCCTAGAACTAGGAGTATGTCGGCTCGCCGCTTAGCATCTAGGTCATGGTCTTGACCCTCATCCCCGAGACTATCTACCCATTTGTGTATATCAGGGTGCATAAGACGCCCAAGGATAAGACGGATTGAGCTGCGTGCTTGAGTAGGCTGTTGCCCGTGGGTTTGTGTGTGTGTGTGTGTGTGTGTGTGTGGATTAGTTAGATGACGATGACTATGTGAAATGGTCATGATAATGAAGATGAATTTCTAGCCATGGATCAGAGCTCGTAAGTCAGTATCTAGGCTAGGCTTGTGATGCGTAGCAGAGCGTATGGTCTTGGTCAAACAACATCAGTTGTGGTATTAGAGCAAATTGACGACCGAAAGAAACATCTACAGGTAATAATTGAGTACGAGGAAGCTTTCCCTGCATATTTCAGTCATTTTGGCTTCCAACTAGGGCGTCGATCTTCGGCAGTTGGAAATTACAGGATATAGCGTGGGCGACAGGATATCGTCTTATGCTGGGTACATCCCGTTCGCCGTGCAGTTACAGGTACCGATTAGCTACAGGTACCGATTAGCGACAGGCACTAGGGACAGCCAGATCGCAGGATCACAGGATCACAGGATCAGGATCGCAAGATCAGGATCGCAAGATCACAGATCTCTGCCCCTGTCACTGCTTTGATCTCGACACGACGACTACGCTGCAGCCTGATGTTCTGCTGGTCTGATTTTCGATATTTTCAAGGAGGCATGAAACTGGTTGGAGCCAGTTCGGGTCAATAGCGCCGAAGCTTCTGGCAGCCCACCTGTCACCACCAATCAGGCCGTCAATCCGCCTCTCGCTACTCCCTACGGCTTCGAGAATCGCTCGGTTACAGGCTGCTAATTTCCCTGCTGAATCGCTGCACACAGGAATTTCTGTTCATGGGCCACGTCGTCTTGGACGATACTGTTGCAGCCCTCCAGTATCGAAGCCATGGACAGTACCCTTCCCAGCAGGAATTATCACTCACCAACACATGGCACGAGCTGGAAATCGATCTCTGTTCTTCGCCTGGTAATCGGATCAACCCCGGGCTCCCTCCCCAAGTGGGCCAGTGGACCGCGTTTGATCGGCTATAACCACAAATGGCAAACGGTCTCGTCTCGCGGTTTAGCGACCGAATAATGAGCCGGTCCTCTCCACCTCCTTCGCCTGCCAGAGTTTACCAGGGACGCTGTCAGAAGGTGTCGGAGCATGCCGCCACTTGCCGGGATCCCTGTTTACGGCTGCCACGAGAAGTATTCTGTCCTGCACAGGTTATGTACGTGCCAACGGCCATGGGAACGAACTCGCGCTTACTAGGGTAACAGGATCAGCCCTGGGATGTCCAACGGATACTATCGGCCATCGCCCACCGTTCGTTTTGAACGCGAAATTGCAGGAAAGCTTCGATCTAAACCCTAAAGGGGCTAGATACAATCCCCACTTGAAGTTCGCCTTCTTGTCCCTCCAAGTCCGATTCCGATTCCGTCTGGCCTCCTGAGGCCTGAGCCTTCTCCACGACTTTGGCATATGCAGAAATTTGGTTCTCTTCTCTTCTCTTAACCCAGACCTTGCCCATTGGCTCTGCTGGGTTTACTCTACAGGTATACGGACAGCACCGGGCCATTCGGACCATGTGACCTGGATCTCAGCATATCCTGAACGTATCCGACGCCGACGCCGTTCGAAGATTTGAAAATGCTGGAACTCAAGGGCCGGAGCGAGGAGATCTTTGCTGTTACGATTACGTTCCTTGGGCTTTCCTTCACTGCCGTTTGTCTGCGATGCTTTGTCCGATTGAAGCTTGTACGGGCCTTTGGGTGGGACGATGCTTTGATGGTATTTGCTATGGTACGGTGCCCAAGCAGTTTCAAGGATATCCTGCCATACATGCTAATGCGCCGAACTCATGGCCAGGCCGTGAACATTCTGTTTGCGTTATGTGGTATCACGGGAGCTGTATATGGAATGGGCCAGCATCGCGCTCAGGTGGATAGAGCGAATATCGACACTGCGCTATTCGTAGGTCCCTCCACCAACACGCGCAAGGAACCTAGTCTTTTCTCACACACCTGGATATTAGTGGTGGTGGCTCGGCCAGACAAGCTATGTGTTCACCTGCGTCATTGCGAAGATCTCCATCGCACTGGCTCTCCTTCGCCTCACGGTCGCCAAGCGGGATACCATGATCCTCTGGGCCGTCATCACCGTGTCCATCATCGTCGGGCTTGTGTTCTGGTTTATGTTGACGCTGCAATGCCAGCCGGTCGACTATTTCTGGCAGAGATTCGACCCCCACGCCGAGGGTCACTGCATTCACGTCGACCATCTCATCTCTATGGCCTACGCCTATAGCGTCCAGGCCATCATCTGCGACTTTATCCTGGCCCTTCTCCCCATCGTTCTTGTGTGGAACCTGCAGATGAATCTACGGACCAAGACGGCTTTGGCCGGCATTCTGGCCATGGGATGCTTGTAAGTTCCATAGCAGGTTTTGCCCTGCATATCAGTCTGACGCCTCCCAGGGCCAGCGCCGCCGTCATCGTCCGCATTCCGTACCTCGAAAGCTACAAAGACCCCGATTTCCTATGTGAGTTTCCGGAAGCTCCATCTACGTCCAGGCGATGCTGACATCACCCTAGATGCAACAACCGACATCTCCATCTGGTCCAACGTCGAAGCCGGCCTTGGAATCACCGCCGGAAGCCTGGTCACCCTGCGTCCGTTGTTCAAATGGTTCCGCAACCCCAGCTATAGAGGCACGCGATCGAAGAGAGCTACCAATAGCATGCCTCTTTCCAGCGGGAACGGTAACTTCACAAGTCGCTCTCAGCACAACCGTCAGGGCACCGACTTCTGGCGCCCGGATATCGATCCGGATTACTCGCAGGCGGTCGTTACTACGGTCCAGACGGAGCGTAGCGCCAGCCGGAGCAGCAGCCAGGCTGACCTAAACCCCAAACAGTCTTCGCCGCAGGGGGTCAATGTACATAAGTCCTTCTTGGTGACTGCCGATGATGTATAGTAGCGTATAAATCTATGGATAATTTATAGTACTTTAATCGCGGCCTCCGTCAATCATTTAGCAGAGTGTGCTAAATCAAGCCTTGGGTTTTCCATATAGATTCGGCGAAAGAGCTCAAGTCGTCCTCATCGAAAACGACGTCATGCTCTTTAGGCTTCTCCTTCTTCCTCCAGAAAATAAATTCAAAAGGAATAGCCACAATCCCATCCACGCAAGTTGAGCTATTTGACCGGATAACGGTGCTTTCCATCCTTTGTCCTGCCATCGAAAACTGAGGCTTGCGGTAGCCCCCCAGTACCTGCATGTTGATCTCAGTGTGTTGATGGACCATGACAAGGATGACCATCGTAATCGGCGAGTTTGGATACGTCAGCCATCGCTTAGCCTCGCTCTCCACTCGCGCTCGGGACACCGACGTGCCGACTTCGAGGAAGATGGTCGGTTTGGAAGGGTCCTCGGTTGACACGGTTGGCATCCACTGAGCATCGGGCTGTTTGGAGACATCGTCGTACTTTCTCCCGATTGGGCCGGGCCTGCGCAGGCTGGAATATAACCCCATATCATCAACCTTCTTGTCGAAGAGGAACGTTGCAGCTTCTCTCGCCGCCCGATGGGTCGCGGATTGTATTTCAAGGACCAGACAGCGCAGGTGGTGCGAGTAGGTAAAGAGAGTGTCATGCAATCGGAAGACTCCAGTTTCAATAGTCGCCTCTTCGAATGCCTTTTCCGGCACTTCCAAAAAAACCAAAAACGGACTGAGCGCGTGGTTTTCCTTCATGGCTTTCTCGAGTCCCAACTTCTTCTCATAAACATCATGATGGTTAACCCAGCCATGTCGAGGCGTGTTCGCCGGGAGGTCTCGAAGGAAAACAGAGAGTGGATCCGTCATGGCTGTTTATTAGTTGTTGAAGTATATGCGACGATATTAACTCAGAGAGCAGTGCAGATGCTGTTTGCTAGATTAGTATCTCATCATTGGGTCAGAGTGACATAGGCCCTTGGGGTGGCACTGCTTGGTTCGCATGGTGCTTGGGGCAAATAACATGGTCAGCACTATGACTCAGGCATAAATGGCGTCAGAAGGAGTGCAATAAGAGCAGGAGCTTTGAAACATGACTCGAGCAATCGACTGGTTATATACGGCATCCGCCATTCGTATATTCGCATGCACGGCTTGGAAGAATTGAAAAAGTCTCCTGTATACCATAATCCGTATGCCGGAAGTGTGACTCGACCGTGGTGTCCCAGGTTCGAGGGAAGAAAGTGTGTTGACCGACGCGATCTCGTCGAGGGCAGGTTCGATATATTTGCACGTGACAATCAGTAATTCAGTCGGAAGCACAAATATCCGAGTACCGATGCTGTGGCTCACGAGATGTGGCGCAGCCAATCAGCCACAGGTGGCAAAGGGAATTTCTGGCCAAGTTGACCCGGCAAGCTTCGTTCTCCTTCGCCTGTTCTGCCGTTCAATCGTCTCCTCGCAAACCTAGACGATTTCGAGCTGTTTCCTTCTCTTGTCTTATGTCTGTTTGATTGTCTCTTTCTTTTGCGCCTTCTCCCCATCGGGGTCGTTCGCCATAATGTTGGTTCTCTCTGCTGGCCACGTGTATGACTTCAACTAACTGCTCTACAGGGCAAAGCTCGTCGACGACCGTCAGATAAACTATGCATCACTCCACAATCCTCTCGCGTTCCAGCTCCATACGTATGTATGGCCGTTCCTGATCGTCTGGCCGGCGTTTTTCGCGTTCTACCTGTCCCCGGAGCGTTACGATACGTACATTCAAGGCCAAGAATGGACTTTTGTGTGGGCCGGTTCGATAATTTCAGTTCAATCGCTTCTTTGGTTGATGACCAAATGGAATATCAACATTGAGACTCTGTTCACGGCCACCAAGGCCAAGTCCCTGGACTCGGCCCGACTCATCAAAGTCATTCCGGAAGCCAACGCGGGCTCCGCTGAGATCTGTCCTTTGGTTCACGACACGACCGCTGGAAAGAAGACTGTGTCGTTTCTGTTTCAGAAGCGCCGATTCCTTTATTACCCGGAGCGCCGGTGTTTTGCGCCTTTGTCATATGTTCTTGACTCGGAGCCCAAACCGGCCAATAATTATTTCCTCCGGAGCCAGGGTTTGGCCTCCAAAGACGACATTGACCGCGTCCACCACCACTATGGGGACAATAAGTTTGATATCCCGGTCCCAGGGTTCGTGGAGCTGTGGAAGGAACACGCCGTGGCACCTTTCTTTGTGTTCCAGATTTTCTGCGTTGGCTTGTGGATGCTGGATGAGTATTGGTACTATTCCCTGTTCACGCTCTTCATGCTCGTCGCGTTCGAGAGTACGGTTGTGTGGCAGCGTCAGAGGACACTGCACGAGTTCCGCGGAATGAGCATCAAGCCTTACGATGTGTGGGTGTACCGCGAACTGAAATGGGAGGAAATCACCAGCGATAAGCTCCTCCCCGGAGACCTGATGTCGGTGAATCGGACCAAGGAAGACAGTGGCGTTGCTTGCGACATCCTTTTAGTGGAGGGAAGCACAATCGTCAACGAAGCCATGCTCTCCGGAGAGAGTACGCCGCTCTTGAAGGATTCGATTCAGCTTAGACCTGGTGACGACTTGATTGAGCCAGATGGGTTGGATAAGAATGCATTTGTACATGGCGGCACCAAGGTTTTACAGATCACGCATCCAAACATAAGCGGCGAGGATACTGAGAGCTCGCGGAGCTCCTCTGGTGTCTCTGCCCCTCCAGACAATGGTGCTCTGGGTATCGTTGTGAAGACCGGGTTTGAGACAAGCCAGGGCAGCCTCGTGCGCACCATGATCTACTCCACTGAGCGTGTGTCCGCGAACAATGCAGAGGCCTTGCTTTTCATCCTCTTTTTGCTAATGTTCGCGCTTGCGGCCTCGTGGTATGTGTGGCAGGAGGGTGTTGCAAAGGACCGCAAGAGATCCAAGCTGCTCCTCGACTGCGTTTTGATCATCACGAGCGTCGTCCCTCCGGAACTCCCAATGGAGCTCAGCCTTGCCGTTAACACGAGCCTCGCTGCCTTGAGCAAATTCGCAATCTTCTGCACCGAGCCTTTCCGGATCCCGTTTGCAGGACGTGTCGATGTTGCTTGCTTTGATAAAACTGGTACATTGACCGGCGAAGATCTTGTGGTTGATGGTATCGCAGGGCTTTCATTGGGCGAGAAGGGGGCGAAAGTCGAAAAAGATGGTGCCCACACGGAACTTGCCGAGGCTGGTAATATTGGAATCGACACGGCATTGGTTCTTGCTAGTGCTCATGCCCTGGTGAAATTGGATGAAGGCGAGGTTGTCGGTGATCCTATGGAGAAGGCTACGCTGCAATGGCTTGGCTGGACTTTGGGCAGAAACGACACTCTTACCAACAAGGTCGGATCGTATGCTGGAGCCCGTTTGCCCGAGTCAGTTCAAATCAAAAGACGATTCCAGTTCTCGTCCGCCTTGAAGCGCCAAAGCGCCATTACCACGGTTGTCTCCAGTGACCGAAAGACATCCAAGAAGTCGAAGTCGACGTTTGTGGGCGTGAAGGGTGCCCCTGAGACTATCAGGACCATGCTGGTTGATACCCCTAAGTACTACGAAGAAACGTTCAAGTATTTCACACGCAATGGTGCTAGGGTACTGGCTCTCGCGCACAAGAACATCGCTCCCGAGGCCGAATTGTCGCAGGGACGTATCAACAACTTCTCTAGAGATGAAATCGAGTCCGACTTGACCTTTGCTGGCTTCCTTGTTCTGCAGTGTCCTCTGAAGGAGGATGCTATCAAGGCCGTGCGCATGCTGAACGAGAGTAGCCACCGTGTGGTCATGATTACAGGCGACAACCCGTTGACTGCTGTTCATGTTGCACGACAGGTTGAGATTGCTGACCGTGACGTCTTGATCCTTGATGCGCCGGAAAATGATACGACAAGGACAAGAGTGGGCTGGCGGAGCATTGACGACAAGTTTAACCGCGATGTTGATCCTACTCGGCCGCTGGATCCAGAGATTCTGAAAACCAAAGACCTCTGCGTCACAGGATATGCGCTGGCCAAGTTTAAGGGCCAACAAGGCTTCTTGGATCTATTGCGCCATACGTGGGTCTATGCTCGGGTCTCCCCTAAGCAAAAGGAAGATATTCTTCTCGGTCTCAAGGATGGTGGATATACGACTCTGATGTGCGGCGATGGCACCAACGATGTGGGTGCATTAAAACAAGCTCATGTCGGTGTCGCGCTTCTGAATGGCTCGCCTGAAGATCTGGCCAAGATTTCCGAACACGCTCGCACCACGAAGATGAAGGAAATCTACGAGAAACAAGTGAACATGATGCAAAGATTCAACCAGCCCACACCGCCTGTACCGGTGCAGATTGCGCACCTTTACCCGCCTGGTCAGAGCAATCCTCACTACCAAAAGGCTATGGAAAGAGAAGCTCAGCGGAAGGGAACTGCCCTTGCTGCTTCCCTAGAGAACAGACAGGGACAGCGTGAAGAGATTCCGACCATAACATCGCCGGGCGCCCAAGCGTTGCAGCAGTCGAACGCCAACATGACACCTCAGCAGCAGCGACAGCAGCAGGCCTCCAAGACGGCTGCCGGTCTCGCGGACCAACTTACTTCCACGATGATGGAGCAGGAACTCGATGAAAACGAGCCTCCCACGATCAAGTTGGGCGATGCTTCCGTTGCTGCACCGTTCACCAGCAAGCTGGCGAATGTCATTGCCATCCCCAACATCCTCCGCCAAGGCCGCTGCACACTGGTTGCAACGATTCAGATGTACAAGATCCTTGCACTGAACTGCTTGATCAGTGCATACAGCCTGAGCGTCATTTATCTCGACGGCATCAAGTTCGGAGATGGGCAGGTGACGATCAGCGGGATGCTGATGAGTGTTTGCTTCCTTTCGATTTCTCGGGCAAAGGTAAGTCGGCAGTGTCCAGTGTCTGGATGGTATGCTAACTGCAACTGCAGTCTGTGGAAGGGCTGTCGAAGGAACGACCGCAGCCGAACATTTTCAATATCTACATCGTCGGCTCGGTCCTTGGGCAATTTGCGATCCACATCGCCACCCTGATCTATCTGTCCAACTATGTGTATTCGATTGAACCGTATGTCTCCAACCCTGACCTCTGGGCTTCTTACTGACAGACTTCAGACGGCATACGGATGTCGACCTTGAGGGCGAGTTCGAACCGTCCCTTCTCAACAGCGCTGTGTATCTGCTGCAACTCATTCAGCAGATCTCGACGTTCTCGATTAACTACCAAGGCCGCCCGTTCCGGGAGTCGATCCGCGAGAACAAGGCCATGTACTGGGGACTCGTCGCTGCGGCAGGTGTGGCGTTTTCCTGCGCAACCGAGTTCGTTCCCGAGGTGAACGAGAAGCTGCGACTCGTGCCGTTCAGCACCGAGTTCAAACTTGTTCTTACGGTGTTGATGACTCTTGACTACGCTGGCTGCTGGGCTATCGAGAACACGCTCAAGAGACTGTTTAGCGACTACAGTCCGAAAGATGTTGCGGTTCGCCGGAGTGACCAGCTGCAGCGTGAGACGGAACGGAAAAGGACAGAGGAGCTTGAGGGCCAGGCGGAGAAGGAGCGGGCAGCGAAGGCTTGATTGTTAGACCTGCTGATTGCGTCTAGATGTTTCATTAGGGGTTAATAGATCGAATGAATGCAGTCTACATCGAAACAACACATATTCCTTGCCCCTACGCCAACACGAACAGATATCCCAACTCATGAAAAGATCCCAGCACGCAGGCAAGACGGTGATGCAATATTCAGAAACCAGCAGCGCAGGAGACGCAGAATAGACGGCGACAAGGTATGCAACAGAAGAACCATCACCATCCAGCTGACGCAGAAGTGGTGGCTCCAGAACCCCAGAGATAGCTCGAGCACAGCACCTCCGAACCGCCTGGAACGCGATTCCCGGGGACGGCACACAGCGCAACACACAAGGCAAAGGCGAACGGCAAACGGCAGAGAAGGCAGTCGAAACCGCTGAAGCACCAGCGAGAACAGCAATGATTGGGTCTGGGCTGGGTTCCGGGCCGTTGCCGCTGATGTCAGAACGGTGATATCACGCTGGCCAGGGCTGGCATGGTTCTGTGATATTCTTCCCACGCCACGGGTTTATATAAAAGAAGCTGACATGACAGCAGACAGAAGGGGCCAGATTCAAAGTCAGAGATTTGGGTTGAATGAGACTGGATCATTTCTTTCAACTCCTTTCGCTTTCCAAAGGCCTAATTCCAAAAATCTTCAAAAAGATTAAATCCTTATAGGTTTCATATTTTCCTGCTACAAAAATGACTGACTACACCGATCACCACCACCACGGCGCCGATGACACCTACGGCTCCCGCTACGGCACCAGCGCCTACGACACCACCGGCTACGGCACCACGGGGTACGGGACCACCGGCTACGGCACGACCGGCTATGACACGACTGGCTACGGCGGCACAACCGGCCTAGGCACGACGGGCTATGGCGGCACGACTGGCTACGGCACCACCGGCCTGGGCACCACCGACACCACGGGCACGACGTACGGGTCGACCTACGACAACGGCTACGGCACCACCGCGTACGACCCGAGCTCCGGCGCGTACGACCAGCACATGGACTACCGCACCGACGGCTCGCAGCGCCACCACCGCGAGCGCGTCAACCCCAGCGGAACTTATCGCCATCGCGACGTGGATCGCCGCGATGATGGCACCACCCGCGTGCATCGCGAGTATGATAACCCCAACACTGGGACGAGTTACCATCGGGATTATGAGCGGTAGGAATAGTTTGAGATGGGGTAGTTGGGTGTTGATTGGTTGAGAGTTGAGAGTTGAGAGTGTTGAGAGAGTGTTGAGAAGTTTGATATGGTTGAAGAGCTGAGTTGGTTGAGATGGTGAGATGGTGAGCTGGTGATGGTTAGGGCAAGAGTTAGGGCAAGCTGGAGATGCTGACTGGAGTCTGCGTCCGGGGTTGTGAGTTGGGCTGCTGATTTCGAAATGAACAGGGAAAAAAACAGCAAAAAAGAAAAAAAAAAAGAAAAGAAAAAAAAAGTGAAAAGGAAAATCTGGATGAAAAAAAAGTTTTGCTGTGCTGTTGTTTTAGCGAATTCAAAATATCACGATCGTTATGATACTCGTTTGGTGCATTGAGAGTAGAGACCAGTAAGTAGTCCATAAGACCTGTTGACAATATCTCTGCTTTTCAGATGTATTAGGGCTAGGGTGCATCAAGCTGCAGACTATACTTAGATCTTGTAGATGCAGGTTTCATTCTGGGACTCGAGTTCCACAGAACCCGTTCTATATCGGGGTTCGCATAAATGTCAATATACAGCCCCCGAACCCCATCATCCGGTAGGTATCCGCTCTCAATGGCGCAGGCAAAAATAGGCGGAATGACTCATGTCACGCAGTGCCACAGCTCTGCCATGTCCCATCCTCATCTTTATGGGGTCGCACAATGCAATACCGCAATGAAGGCCAGGGACGGGTTCCGGTACATGTCGGCCGCGAGAGTCATACCTGTGGAACAGAGCCCATTTTCATGACGAGCCGGCACTGCAACGGTAGCAGTTCGAGGATCGGGAAGTTGTTGAGTATGTCCTGGGCTTTATGAAGGCAGCTGTCGCGCGTAAGCCCGCTTTGGGAGGACACACGCACCGGGGGTGTATCACCACTGGTACGGGCGTTGTGTGTGTAGTAGTAGGCAATCAGCCAAATCAAGTATGCGACTTGCCCACCTGCAGATCTCGCCTGACCGTTTGATGCTGTCTAGGTCCCGATTGGGAGCGCTGCATATGAGCTCCGTAGTCTGTGTCAAGGTAGGACGGCCCTTGCTTGCGCCTGTGGGATCCTCTTCGCCCGGTACATCGTCTGCTGCGGTTTGTGAGAACTATGAGCATTCCTGACGTTTGGAAAACGAGTCAGACATTCTCAAATCCATTCTGTTTCATCAATCATCCAGTATGGGTTGGTTATCGGCCCAGCAACACCCACAACCAAGTCTTCCTCCGGCGTCTTCAGACGAGATAAACACCATCATCGCCGTCACTCAGAGATTCCTGGCCGCCATAAGCACCAAGTCGCGAGTCGAGTTCGAGAAGCACTGTATTCGTGCTGGCGGTATGTCCCTAGCGCCGCCGGCGCCCATGCTGCCTCGTTTTTGCACCATCGGCTCGTTCGTCGAGCACGTTTCTGCTGTTGACGCCGACATCGACGAACGCATCTGGAACCCGGAGGTGATGGCCTACGAGTCCGGCACTCTGGCCGCTGTGTGGGCACCATTCCGGGCGAAAATTAACGGAGTCGTGGACCACGTCGGCGTCGAGCTCTTCGTGCTCCACAAGCTGAACGGCGAATGGAAGGTGACTGGCCTGGCTGATTCGAGTCGCCGGCCGACTGAGGAGGAGAGACTGTCTCTTGGGTGAAAAGACTTGCTTCGGACAGTTGTTGCTTTCTGTATGTTTCATGCCTAGTGGTAAAGGGTACAGCGGATCTGGAAATGGCCATGTATCGACACTAATATGCAATGATAATGATGAAGACTGACTCTATAATCGTCAGTAACACATGCTCTCGTCAGACGAAACATCTATCGCGAGGAATCAACCTATGCGCCTTTATTTATTCCCTCTTTCCCCGGAGTAGTTCCCATCCAACCGTCCCATTTCTTCCCTCTTTGACGGCCATCTCATCAACAGCTTTCACCAGGTCAAAGCAGATCTCCTCGGAAACAACGCTGTCATGCTTGTATCCAGGGTGCGACGCAACGAATTCGCGCATCCACCGAGCTCCAGTCCACAGAGTCCCATCAGCTCGTTTCCGTATCAAGTCGAGGTAGATCGCCAAAGAACATCGGGTTTCTACGTCGACATTAACGCTGTCCAGATACGATTCAACGAGCGGGATCAGGCCCGGGAATGATCCGTCCGCAGAGCCGTTCACAATGTCAGAGAGTGTCATGAGATCGTACTCCAGTTCCACTGGACCAAGCGGTGGCGACGGCGGTGGCGTGTTGACAGCAGAGGATGTACCGGAAGAGAATTCGCTACCATGAGATGATTGCTGCTGTTGCTTTGGAACGCGGCTAGGGAAGGGATCCTTGCGGAAGTAGAACTTCCGGTCAAGAACCGCGTTGCGTGCATGCGCCGTCTCCATATTCTCCGTTGTTCTCTGAATGGGAATGTAAAAATTCAAGTCAAAGCTGAGGATGGCCCGAGTGACCAGGACGATGAAGATGCTGAACGCA
The DNA here is from genome assembly GCA_003698115.1 of Aspergillus sp. HF37. NCBI lineage: Eukaryota > Fungi > Ascomycota > Eurotiomycetes > Eurotiales > Aspergillaceae > Aspergillus > Aspergillus sp. HF37. The sequence goes on along the minus strand of RAQS01000284.1, from coordinate 6,169 downwards.
GCGTTTTCAAAGTCCGTCATCTGTATTTCCATCGAGCGGAATTCCACTCGCCAACCGATATCGTCCTTATCAGGCGGCGGTGGCTTGAACCGCATGTGCTGCCAATTCGTCGACTGCAGGTTCTCAAAATGGTCTGCCTTGTTGAGATGCAGCTCTTCGAGATCCTCGGCGAATATAACTAGCGGGTCACGGATGAAGAGATGTGCAAAGTGTGTAGCCAGAAGCTCGTCCATCCCGTCACCCATCAGCCGCTTCTTGATGTCTTCGTTGACTACCAAATCCGGATCAAGGTACTCCTTTCGTAATCTTGGATCCTGTGAGATATACGTCGAGTTCGACGCATACCGCGACTTCGGGATTCTCCACCTATCGTTTTTCAGTGGCTGCGGCAAGTTAGCTTCATATAATCGACCGAGTCGGCGCACTCACAGCTTCCCCAAGCTCTTCAGGGGTCCGGTCGTCCACAGCCCGGCCAATCTGGTTCCAACGAACGTCCGTGTCGACCAGATAGCCCTTATAAATCGGCGTTGCAGCAGTAAGTGCCAGAAGGACCGGTCCCAGTGGGCTCAACTGGTCATAAAGTTTTCTGCCCTCCGTCATGTTTTTCGCCTGGAAGGTAATCTGGAGACAGCAGCTTCCCATTCCAAATGCCATGGCGTCCATGTACACATGGCCCTCCTTCGCAGCGCCATTTCTGACATCATCGTCTTCAGGCCACTGATGAAGGTTATAATCCACGGTGGGATCATTGAAAGGCTCGGGCGTGTTCTTGTCTTTATAGACCGGCACGTTCAATTCAACCTTTCGGCCCCTCCGGGACCTTATATTGGCGGCTAAAGTCGGAAAACGTATATGAGGATTGGCAATTTCGTCGGGAACGAATTGCGAACGAAGCGCTGGCCCGGACGGTGGAAAATACGGTTGGATATAGTCATCCTTGGTGCCCAAGCGAGGAAACGTCGTAAGCGTGATTGGGTATTCATTCGGTGCCATATGGGATTTTGCGACCTTACGCCTGGAACACGACTCTGTCAGTATCGGTGACATCCATACCAGACTGAAATTAAGTACCTCAGCTTCATATTCGACTCTACCTTCAGCAGGTCCTTGAAGCCAATACCCCACGGCCGCCCTGGCGTGGCCTCCAGCATGAAACGGCCAAACTCCGGGTGGAAGTGAGGCGGTTCTTCTCCGCCGCTGAAGCAAGTCAGAAGGGCTTCCCGCGGCGCAGTCTAAGTCAACTCACTTGTCGATATCAAGGGAGCCTCCTTTCCATGACGCTTCATCTCTGGCCAGAGACTTGAGAATGTCAGCTTGAGCCAAGGACAGTCGCGTCTTCTTGGCCTCTCCGTCCACAGCTACAACGAGGTACTCGACCTCGTCACCCCACAGCAATGCATCGCGCTCTTTCCCTTTCGCTCGGCGCCAATTCGCAAGCAATTGCTGCACCGTGTCAGCTCGACAGATTCGCAGCCAGGCGACCCAGCAGACAATGTCAATATTACCTCGATGCCCCATTCACGAACCAAGCCGGCCTTCTTCTTTGCTTCAGGCCATTCCAGGGCTGTTCCGAGTGCGCTGGTGGGCTGTTAGTTTGCCGCGCGGAAGGACATTCGCAATAGGCACAACGCACAGCAAACCCATTCTGTCACTCCCGGGTTCGAGAAGCCCCAAACTGCGAAGACCGCTATCGGAGGGCTCAGATGCGCCAGGACCGCCGCCGAGGAACAGATCGGAGAGCCCCACGGACGACGAGCGGAGGGTCGAGAGCCAGGATGCAAAACGGCGAGGGAAGCTGAGGATGTCGAGGTGCTCAGACGGGAAAGCAGCGACTTGCAGCAGGAACCCAAAGGAGAAGGCTCGCCCGAGGCATCGTCTCGTCTTTTATGCCTTCTCCGGATACTCTGACAGCGGGGCTGTAGAAGTTTCTCTTATCGGTGATTTCTAAGCGCCTTTCACGTGACCCGTATTGTATTGCTCATAGTAGTGGGATGAAGTACTTGATCTACGGGCAATTCATATGCTGCCTCCCATACATCAAGAAGCTGACATGCTCCATGTCGAATCCAGGAACGTCAGAGACGGCAGATGACAGGCGACGAGCCAAGCAAGATTCCGGGTTCTTCAGATTGCGTATACTGGCAGAATTCACCTCAAACGATTCCAAACGCCAGGTTCTGTTGCAGGACAAGCAGCCTCAGTCTATATGTACATGGCTCTCTTGAATGTAGCATTTGCGTGTGGTCAACTGCCTGCGATTAATTGCTCCGGGCACCGTCCTTCGCGGCTCGCAGCTCGTCCATCTTCTCAACCCGCTTCTTGAATTCATCGTACTGGCATTTCTCGTAGCTGTGCCTCTCGTCCTGTTAAAGCCAATGTATCAGTCAACGCATCCCACCACGGGTCCAGAGCCATAGTATCATACTTCGCACTTGAAAGGAAGGTAGTATTCTCGGCGTCGGCATTTGTTCAATGGGATCAAGAGGTGCGCACAGGAATCTCGGTACTGGAGGGGAAGGAGAGCGTCGGACATCTCTTGACGAGTAGCTGTATAAAACCATCAGTCCCGAGTTCAGATAACAAAGCGCCGGCCACGTAGTCGAGGCCAATGGCGAGGAAACCATACCGGGTCTGTCGGCACCACCGACGGCGCTCTTCACCGACTCGGAAGCAGTCATTTTGGGCAGAGAAGCTGGGTGGAACGGCGGGATAACCAGGGAGGCGGAGGATCGAATGCGGGTGTCGTCTACAGCAAAGGCGGCTGCGGCTTCCGGCGGTCAGGTGACGCGCATCACGTGCGCAATGCATCCGAAAAGGGACTAGCGCCGGACTTCCACTTTACGCGCTTCCCGCACGGAAGGCGCGTCTCGCTCTCTCGTCCTGCTCCCTTTCGCGTTGCTCGAGATGTGCTGCCTGCGACGAGCCCCTCGTGGCTGACATCTGGCTTATTCTTTCTGCTTGTTTCTACCATGCCGTCGGTCAGAGCATCTGGATCTTGAAGTTCACCCTTAGAAGTCATTCGTCCCATTGCATCGAGTCCCTATCGCACTTCGGGAACCTACTGAACAAAACCGGCTTTCGGAGACTCACATCATGGCGGGGGTGGATGTCTCTGGAATCTACTCTGCTACATATAGCAGTGTATGTATTTTCATCTCTTTCCTCCGATCTTCTCTTCTCGCCTGTCATATTGGCGTTGCAATGGCGCTGACTTCACCGACTAGGTCCCCGTATATGAATTCAAAATCGATGGCGATAGTGTTATGCGACGACGGTCCGACGACTGGATAAACGCAACACATATTCTCAAGGCGTCTGGGTTTGATAAACCTGCGAGAACACGTATCCTCGAACGGGAGGTCCAGAAAGGAACTCATGAGAAAGTGCAGGGTGGATATGGCAAATACCAAGGTAATTCTGAAGGCCTGTACACAAACCTGGGTTATTTGCTCATCCTGTAATAGGAACATGGATTCCGCTGCACGAAGGTCGTTTACTTTCCGAGCGCAACAACAGCCTTGGGAAGCTACGGCAGATTTTCGACTTTATCCCTGGAGATCGAAGCCCTCCTCCTGCGCCAAAACACTCTACATCGTCAAAACCGAAGGTCCCCAGAAACAATTCCAACAGACGGAAAATTCCACATGAGGAGGTTTTCAGTGCCGTTAAACCAGTCCCCCCTATGGGCCCTCCGAGTCTTCCCCATGACCAATATGACCTGAATGCAGGATTCGACGAGGATGAGTCTGTCGAGCAAACAACCCTTGAGTCCTCATCCATGATGGCGGATGAGGAAATGATGCCCATATCCCAACATGGTCCACACTCGCGCAAGCGCAAGCGAGTGGGGATGAACGAAGCACCTGTCATGTCGATCAGTGAACAAGAACATATTCTCTATGGCGACCAACTCTTGGATTATTTCATGACTGTCGGAGATGCCCCAGAGGCAACTAGGATTGCTCCCCCGGAACCACCGGCCAACTTCCAGGTGGATCGTGCGATTGACGATTCGAGGAACACGGCACTTCACTGGGCTTGCGCAATGGGCGACCTCAATATTGTGAAGGACCTTTTACTCAGAGGTGCTGATGTGAAGGCTCTATCCATGCACGAGGAAACACCGCTCGTTCGCGCTGTTTTGTTTACCAACAACTACGAAAAGAGAACATTTTCAGCATTATTGGACCTGCTCCTGGATACCGTCTCTTTTAGGGATTGGTTTGGTGCCACGATTTTTCATCACCTTGCGGAAACTACCAGAAGTAAAGGGAAATGGAAGAGCTCACGATATTACTGTGACGCGTTGCTGGAGAAGCTGCGAAACACGTATTCTCTAGAAGAAATTGACTTGCTGTTGTCCTGTCAGGATTCCAATGGGGATTCCGCCGCTTTGGTTGCTTCTCGAAATGGTGCTTTTCGCTTGGTGACTCTACTTCTCAAACACTGTCCTCGCGCGGGGGATTTGGTGAACAAAAAAGGTGAAACAGCCACAGGCATTATGGAGCGGGCTCATCACTCGGAACGGGATATCCCGCCGCCTCCCTCATCGGGAACTATGGGAAATGATCAGATCGACGGTGAACCAGATGGGGATCTTCAATTCGCTTCCCATTCTCAAGATGCTGCAGATGCTGCACCGGCGACCTCGGCGTTGCTTTCCAAAGTCGGAGTGCTCATGGCTGAGGCAAACAAGAAACTTGCTGTTAGTTATGGAAGTACGAAAACCAATCAGCAAGACTCGGAGGATGTTGCCAACCCGGAGGCCTTGTACCAACAGCTGGAGTTGGATCGGCGAAACATCCAACAGCAGTATGCTGGGTTAGCCGCAAAGGAGTCCGAGCAGGGGCCCACAGATGCACAGCTTGGGCGGTATGAGCAGTTGAGACATCACTATGAATCCCTCCTAGAACAGATCCAGCATGCTCGCCTTGGTGAACGGCTCAGGTCTGCGACTACATCCGGAGCGAAGAAACCTGAGCCGATGAACCCAAGTGAATTACTCATCATGTATCGACTCTCTCAGCAACTCTGCTCGGCACAGAAGATGCGTCGTGCAGCAGTAAAAGACCTCGCCCAGCAGACAGCAGATGCAGGGGTGAGCACCAAGTTCGATGTCCATCGCAAGTTGGTATCTCTCGCGACGGGCCTGAAAGAGGAAGAATTGGACCCGATGGCTGGCGAACTGGCAGAAACCCTGGAATTTGACCGAATGAATGGGAATCGAGCGGGAGCCGAGTCGCCGGAGCCCGAGCATCATCGGCAGCCGTCGCCCAGGGGATCAACATCGTTCGGCTTCCCTGGACCTGCAGTTCCAGCGGACGGCTAGGGATCGTTCTTCCTCGCAAGCAGCCTAACGTCATGCGACATGTTTGTGCTCGCCTAGCGACTGCATATCACACAGAGCGAGGCTGTTTCTGTTCTATTACTTGTTGCATATCACATCGCAACGTCTTATGTCTGATCTATTGGGATTCCCTCCGAGCACTACGCCTCGCAATCTCTCTTTTGGTTACCTGCGCATTTCCTTCTGGCATAACAGGATGCATTGCCAGCAGATACCCAATTTTGACACTTGATGTAATGTACTTCTATCGTTTACGGTGCCCAGCATGGGCTCGTTCTGGTTCGATCAGTTGGGAGCTGAGAGCCTCTCTTGTGCGATGCAATGTACATAGTTCGTCACTATTGCATAGAAACCATGCTTCTTTTTGATCTCCATATTCTGTAAGTATTGCTGTTCAGTAGAGACAACCGTCAGCTTGGGGTTACTCCGAGTAGACGAACGGATCGCCTTCATTGGCTCTCAGACGCATGGCGGCAGGTATCGTGGCATCCAGTCAGGCGAAGCAGCAGGATTCAGCGGCCAAAGCGAGGTGATTGGAGGCGCAACATGCCGGCGGCTACGGGGAGCATTGGGCCAATACGCGGCCGATACGCTGTGCAGGCTGCATAATTAGATAATACGATACGCCCATGCCAAGGCTGGTCACAGCTTGTCAGGTAAAAGTCTAGCCCGAACAGGTCTAGCCCCATTCCAAGCGAGCCAATCATTGCGCGCCGTCCTCAGCCTTCGCTGCTCTCCTCTCACGCTCAACTCCTGTTCCTTCCTCTCTCTCTCTCTCTTCTCTTCATCCTCCTCCTCCCTCCTCCTCTCCCGTCTGCATCT
>RAQS01000283.1:0-25053 GCA_003698115.1 Aspergillus sp. HF37 | reverse complement strand
TACGCAACAGCCCTATTAAACTCTTCTGTCAGATGCAGAGTGCTACACAACGCCTCTCATCTCTCTGCTTCTTTTCTATCCAACCCTACCTACCTATTTACTAACCTTTGCCACCACCACCTGTGTCAAATCCTTCAACGATGGGCTTTGCACAACGTCAAAGATTGATACCTCCGATCCGGTGTGGCTGACTAGCCAGTTGCGAAGCTCCACGGCCACCAGAGAATCCACTCCGTATTGGGCGAGACTTTCCTCGAGACGAAAGCTATCTTCATCTACCAGAAACATCTCCGACAACTTACGCACCGAGGACGTCGCCCTCCTCGAGGGCCTGGAAACCCATGCGTTCGAGTCGGGTTGCGACGCCATCCGTTTCAGCTACGTATCCGACTTCTTTGACCATCCCGAGGTCAATCGACACCGCCGGAAGGCCCCGAGCGCTGCGGTGGCGGGTAATGGCGTCCTGGAATGTCCCGCCGGCCGAATAGTTGGCTTGGCTGACATTCCCCGTTATGCCGGCCAGGGACGACAGCATGACGAAGTGGTCCAGGCCCATATCGGACAGTACCTGGTGCAAGTTCCACGTCCCTCGGACTTTGGGACGAATTGCTGCAGTGTAGTCTTCCACGGACATATTTTCAAAAACGGCATCCTATCAATTAGACATGGGAGCTTGCAAACCAAGTGCGACGGCTTTCTTACCTTGAGTATCATTCCACAATGTATGACTCCACGGAGAGGAGGCATCGACTCCAAACATGTGTGAACCAGACGCTGTAGCTGTGCTTTGTCTGCAATATCGCAGCTGGCCATGACAACAGTGCAGCCCGACAGCCGGAGTTCTTCCACATAAGCGCGTGTATGGTCCTGCTGTTTGGCACTACGTGACACGATGACCAAGTGTCGGGCCCCTCGATCAGCCAGTCACTGGCAAATAGAACGCCCGATACCCCCTGTCCCCCCAACAACTAAGTAAGTCGATTGGGCAGCGAGATGGGCCGACCATTTTGATGGCAGCACCTGCGATGATATTAGCATGCTCCCTTTGCGCGCCATGAAAGCATGAGCATGGCAAACTCACGGCAACTTGGTCCTCGGAATGGGGGACGACAACGATCTTCCCAATATGCTTTCCCGCTTGCAGCATGCGAAACGCTTCTTCGATGCGTGGGATGGGGTATGTCGTGATTGATTGGATTGGATGGACGCCGCCTCCCTGGGTCAGCTTCATGACCTCCGCCATGATTTGAGAGGCGATGGGACCCTTGTGCTTCCCGGGGGCGATCAGGTCGACGCTGGAAAATGACACATGCCGCGTAAATGCATGCATCTCGAGCTGACTGTTTTGCTCCAGGTCGCGCTTTCCAATCTCAACAAAGCGTTCAAACGGCGCGATACAGTTGAAGCTCTGTTGAAGAAGCTCCCCAGCCAGAAAGTTTACCACAATGTCGACTCCTTTCCCGCCGGTAATCCCCATGATTTGAGACGCGAAATGAGCATCCCGGCTGGAGAAGATGCGTCATGCGGGATGCCGGACTGGCTGGAGATGTAATCCCGTTTTTCCATGGATCCGGCTGTCACGAAGATTTCAGCGCCTGTCCTGTGCGCCAACTGGATAGCTGCCTGCCATACTCCACCGCTTGCGGAATGGAGCAGCACCGTCTCACCCTTCTGGATGTGTGCCGCCACACGCAGCGAATAGTAAGCTGTTGTGAAAGCCATTGGGATGGTGGCGGTGACTTCGAAGGACATGTCGTCTGGAATACCGATCACACTGGTCCAATTCACGCGGACTCGGTTCGCCCAGCCGCCCCTCATGAGCGCGCATACACGGTCCCCGGCGTTGAAGCCGTGCATTGAGGCGGAAGAGTGCATCTTGGTTGTTGCCGGCGCAGGGAAAGCCAACGATCAGGGCATTGAAGATCGGTGGCATACTCTCATCTAGCGGACTGAATCGATGAGTAGCGGCCATTTTCGCTTGCTGTTTGTAAATCACAAGGCGTTGCAAATCACCACAGGAGAGGCAGGCACTTGAGGCGTCGTGCCAGCCAGATGAAGTTCCTTTCATCAGCCTCACGGATTGGGCAATTCCCGGGAGACGAATACAAGCAGGGCCATTCTCAAAGCGGAAACTGACCGAGTGTCTAGATCGGCACGCATGGCGAAGTAGGCATCTCGCGTTAAAGGAAGCGACGGGCAGATCCTGTTGGGCGTGATAGCTATGATCCGGGGAAGTTACCATGAGGATCAAAGAGCGATGGATTCCTCTATCTGTTTGATGAAGCTAACTGACAAGAGGAAGGTCCGTGGGGTATATAGAAGCGAGCTGGCAAACGGCTGTCAAACGCGCTAGTAAGCGAACTGACATAATGGGCTGCACAACAGATCCTATGCTTCAACAAATTATCTGCCGAACTGTTTGATGCGGGAATTTCTACAAAGCCCTGCGGCGCAGCGGGTGACAATGCCAAAGCTCTCCGAGCCTCCATTGAGTGCCTAGCTCAGGTCGCTATACTCGGAGTTGGTATTCGCGTGGACGGCAAACTTGGTGTTTATGGAGCCTAGAATGTGAAGGGCCGTCGACACGCCACTGGCCGATTGGGACTGAAATACACAGACGGAGAGCTGGATACATGCCTGGGATCATATGTCTATGATGGGGAAGGAATATCGCTAAAGTGTCAGATATCCAGCTTGCTGCCAATGCGTCAGACTCTGTGTGTGTCCGCCTGCGTGAGTTTTATGACGGATGCAAACAGTAGTGGTAGGGTTGGCCCGCAGTGAAACTACTGCTACGGCCCTAGCTACCATTCACATACTATCTGTCGGAACCGCTCCGGGAGGAAATGTGACAGGCATTCCAGGCTTACGAGGAAATTAACGGACGAATCTATATCATCGCTACGATACTTGCATGCCGCGTAGCTGGAAGCATTCCGGATGTTCCCGCCATTAGCACAGCGATGCAGAGATGCACCTGCTTTGGAACAAGCCAAAGCTCATGACACGTGCAATCCCTAGGACTCTGCGAGACAATAGCATATTGGGTCATCTAGTATATCTTAAAATCGATGCAATGAACTATGAGAAATTTGTAGTGTATAACAATTCCATGTCAAGTGTAAAGGCCACGGCACTCCTACGGTAAATGGTCCAGTCCTGTTCCCGCTTTCATTGCACGATCCTAAGCACAACCATACCATGAGTTCAGATGGCACGGTAGAACACCCGATACGCTCGAGGACACTTACCACCACAGATATCGGCAAAAGGCTCGACATAATCCGTACCGCCGAAGCCATAGCTCCGCGCCATAGCGGGCTAGTCGCGCCGCGCAAGATATCCCCGACGACCGCCTTTGCAAACCCAGCCGGGGAACTTTTCGATTGCACATCCTCGCCGACGCCGCGTTTCTGAATTTCCTGTATCGCCTTCTGATAGAGAGAGGTCGCGGGCAGGCGCAGCTCCGCATGGGACATCACATTCGTGGCGACGGACCCAGTCACTAGCGATACAACCCTAACGCTGAACGGCTCCAGCTCCAGTCGCAGGGTCTCGCTCCACGACATGAGTGCGGCTTTAGAGGCGTTATACACACCTGTATTCGATTCGCTGTGTCAGCCAGACCAGTCAAGTCCAAAGCAATAGGTGCAGCGTCTTCAACCTACCCATCCACGGCGCGTACAGAAAGCCTGAAATCGAGCATACGTTCACAATGCTCCCTCCAGCAGCAATAACAAAAGGAGCAAAGGCCTGGGTAATGGCTATCGTTCCCCAGAGATTAGCGTCGAAGAGCTTCTTCGAGTCATCAATGCTCGAGTCCAGCGCCGGAAACACCATTGACTGGCCGGCGTTGTTGAATAGGATGTCCAGCTTCCCGCCGGTGTCTTTGTGGACGGCTTGAACGGCTGCTTCGATGCTGGATGGGTCGGTTATGTCTAGCTCGAGCAGCGTCACGTTGGGCAGTTGCTTTAGGTGGCTCATTTTGGCGGCGGACCGGGCTGTTGCATAGACGTAAAGTCCGCGGGCGTGGAACTCCTCTACCAGGGCCGAGCCAATACCGCCGGCGCTACAGCCGGTGATGAGGACAGAACGGGGCATCTCTTTCACTTTGGGGGTTGAACAATGGAGGGATAATGGGGGCAACGTGTGGGATAGAAGTGGCGACTTGGGATGGACGGGAAAAGACAAGAAAGGCGAGGAGGAGCTAATAAACTAAGTTCAATATGGAAGACCGAAAGGCATAGAGTCGTAGAAAGTGCTGGAAATTAGGCAGGAGGTATTACATCGCCGTGGTCGTCCTTTGTATCTAACGGGCAAATCCCGATCGATGTAAGCCCTAGAGTTGCGCTAGCACCATTAGTACACACTCGCCCCTACCCGGGCCAGCACGTCTGGGCTGGCCCATTTCAGCACAGGGGAAAAGGAGTGTGTGTATTGGGTGGTCTGGTAGGCTGGCTATGTGGCCTTGGTCGGGCGGAGCAACCCAGGCCCCGAACCGGGGGCTGACACCTCCCGTCGACCGAGCAAGGACCACAGAGCTATGTACAAAATGAAGCTATCTAAAGGTGCCAACTCTAGGAATCAAGCCATCGTAATGAGCTTCTGATCGGCCTGAATGATGTATCCTGATCATAGTACTTCCTGGTTAGCTTGGATGTGGTATCCTGATCGGGCTAGGAGAGGTGCTCGAATTGTAGTAAGTAGTCCCCCATTACCCTGATCGGACATTTGACCAAGCTAGGAACTAGATTCCTCGGTATCTGAAGCTGAAGCTGATCTGGATTCTTCTAAATCGGGCGGGCGCTTCTCCGGATAGAGGATCTAGCAATTATCCTCTGAATGATGAGATTTCCTGCTATTTCTAGGCGGGTAGACATTGCATCCTAATTTAAGGCTAAAGCTAGCCTAGCTTAGTCGATAAGGTTAATTTCTCTCCTTCTCTAGGTAAGGGTGAGGCACGTATCGGCTATTAGTTAGAGGTTTAAATTGACTAGGAGTCGAGGACAAAGTCGAAATTCGTTCAACTTCAGAGGTAATGTCGATGTTCTAAATCTGGAAGATGCGTAGTCGCTAAAGGCTTTCCCTGAGACACCAACCCGTAAGCCCGATTTGGCGAAGTTAATGTGTATAACGAGACCTTTACACTTACATGGGATGCGGTTTGAACTTGATTGACCGTATAGCTCTGGCTCGCCAGCCCCGCAATTCCAAAAGAGTGGATTGCAATAAGGGCCAATACAAAAGCCATCTTCGAGAGGAATCTTCAAGCTCGCGTCTTCAATGGGCGCACCGACATAGTAGATATTGCCATACGCTGGAAAGTTCAAGCTCCCCATTTCACGAAGCTTCAGAGAAAGAGCTTTTGTACACAGCATATGTTGAGACGTGTCCATCTGCGATCAGTGCTCATGCAACTGGACGCCATCAGCATGGTCCTGGATAATGTATTCAGACTTGATGTGATTCGCAGGGTCATCACACCACGCCAGGATTTTCGGAACTGGAAGCGATATCTTTGATTGCACTAAGGGTCAATTAGCTGTGAGTTATGCAAATGGGGCCAGCCACTGGGACTCGTATTCGTACGATAGTCGATAGTAGCAACTTCTGAATTTGTGGTGACTCGAGGTGGTCCAGCAACCCGCGTTGGTATCCTCACAATAACGCGCTTGCCCGTGTCCATTGTCAGGATAAAGACCCTGTTATATCCGCCTTCCTTCCTCTCATAGCTAGTGACATGAGATGCGCCCTCACTCAGGCCAATGTCCAGCTCACAAAGACGAGAAAAATCGAATTGATGATGACTACCCGCTTCCTGCGAAGGTGTTTGTTGACACCCACCGGACGATTAATGCCAGTTATTCTGTGACGACTCAGTCGTCTAATCCTACTACTACTAGTACTAGTATGGAGACGCCCACGTCCACCTCGAGTGGGGATGTCAGTCGTCGGATCTCTTGGGCGAGCTGTATCCCGTGTGGGATTATGGTTTTGTTGGTTCTGTGGTGAATTTGGAGGTAAATAGTACATATTCTTGCTGGTAGTACTTGAATGAGGTAGTAGTTGCAATGGTTTTGAAGCAGAAACGACGATGAAGCTGATGATGGTTGGATTGGTAGGATGAAGAAGGGAGAACACCTGTACGTATCTCGGAGAGAGGATGTGGTTCTGCTGTGGCTGAGCTTTTCTAGCTGCGCCACAGCTGGGCCCGTGAAAATTGGTCTGGAGCTTAGCAGCGACTCTTCCAACCCTTGCATTCTCTATTTCCACCACGACTCCTGCACCATGGGCCAATGATGACCGCATCCACCCGCCTGCACATCACTCCTCTGACGCGCGACATTCTTTCCTCCGTATTACCTGCGTCGATTCAGTCCTCCGCCGCCGATATCTCTTTTCATACCGTCCCAACTTTTCCCGAGAACAGCTATGGCTACGTGACCCTCCCAGCAGTGGAAGCCGAAAAATTCAGGAAGAAAATGGACGGCTCTATCCTCAAGGGCAAGAAGTTTAGAGTCGAGGTTGCCCGGCCGCCGAAAAGACCAGTGGACGAAGCCGTAGATGGCGAGTCTGATCCTAGGCCTGTCTCTGGCAAGTCGTCGAAGAGACAGAAGAAGGAGGAGGACGGTGTCCTTGACGGCTACGAGCTCACGGACCGTCAGGTAAAACGAGGCTGGACAGAGTCCACTGATGCCAAGAAGGAAAGGCGCACAGCGGAAAAGAGGAAAGGAAAAGAGGAGAAAAAGGCCAAAGAACAACCGAAGTCCAAATACACCGACAAAGCGGAGTGTCTATTCCGGACTCGGGTCCCTCCAAATCGGTCATCGGCCGCAGATGCCGACGGAAAGCAGCCAAAGAAGAAAAAGAGCCATTCCAAGGAATCGGTGGTCCATGAATTTTCCAACACCGTCGCATACCCGACTTTCGTGCGGTCTGGGCCGGGAGGAGCGCCTCCCTCATCCACATTCGAGGAGAGCAAAGGTTGGGTGGATGATTCAGGGAACTTGAAAGAACCTGTGAGTGACCGAATCAGGAGTGACCGATATAAGCCAGGTCAAGTCCCAGGCGCCAAGGAGAAGCGAAAACTGGCCAAGATGGCGCCCGTCGAGCAGAGCTCGCAGTCCAAAACGCCGAAGGAAGAAGGAGAATCGGTTCCAGAGTCTGAGAGTGAATCCGAAGACTGGACTTCATCTAGCGGAGCGACTTCGTCGGATGATAGCTCCTCGGAGAGCGATGGCGCTACATCTAGTTCGTCTGGTGAATCAGTGTCAGGCTCTAATGAGGAGAGCCAGGAATCATCTGCATCACCCAAAGGCACTAAGCCCACAGATTCCACTGGAGCTGGCAAAGAAGGTGGGAAGCAGGCCTCGTTAGAAACCGCTGGCGAGCAACCGTCTGCAGATGTCCATCCGCTGGAGGCGCTCTACAAACGCACGGCTCCCGATTCAACTGAAAACAAGCCGTCATCAGAGGCCAATGCTCAGTTCAGCTTTTTCGGAAGCAATGATATCGAGTCTGAGTCTGAGGATGGGAAATCTGAAGGACCTTATACGCCTTATACAAAGAAGGATATGGAAGAGCGTGGCTTAAGGAGTGCAGCCCCAACGCCAGACACTGCTTTGCCTCGCCTACGCATGCAATGGAACGAGTCGGAGTCCGAAGACAATGGCCCTTACAACTCCACTCCGATCCCCAAATCTGAGTCAGTCGCGAAGAGCGAGGAGTCGGATTTTGCCCAATGGTTCTGGGAGAATCGCGGCGACAATAACCGTGCGTGGAAGAAAAGACGGCGAGACGCTGCCAAGGAGGAAAGGCAGCGGGAGAACCGCAGGAAGGGAATGAAGGGGAAATCATAGTGCTGCTGTATATAGAACCATGACGCTGTCGAGTAATTGATGTCACATGATGCCAAGAAACGACTGATTGACAGACCTCCAATGCGGCTTTTGCCTCGACATACAATCCACAATAATGTTACGCCCGAGCAGCGGCTTTAGTCTGCTGCTTCTTTTCCTTGGACTCCTTTCGTGCGCATCTTTCGCCTTGGCGTCCAGTAAGTGCATCACCTCCGGACCTTAGCGTCTGGGAACATCTCGCGAGGATAGCTCTTATCGAACACCGCATCCTACTCCAATCGCTGACAATCCGACTCTACTGAACCAGGCCCGCCGTCTTTCTGCAAATGCACCTGCTTCACAAACAGCACAATCATCCCCCTCGACCCCGCAAAGTCGCAGTCCACGCCGTCGCCTGAATCGCCCCTCGGTCTCTACGAGCGCAGCCTCGGCATAACCGCGCGTGGTAAGGGATACCGCGAGCTAAGTTGCAACGACTGTACCCGCAAATTCTGTCTTGGATATGACCTGCCGACGTGCCAGGGCGCCAAGGAGGAGGATGTCGTGACGACTTGTTTCCGTATGCCGCGTTCCTGGTTTTGATCCCTACGGCCATCCAGCTGACCATTCGCCTGTCTAGAACGAGACTCCAAGAAGGACGAGGCGATCGTTTTATTCTTTATCATTGCGACTGGCGGGCTTCTGGCTTGGGCGGTTTTCAAACCTTGGATCGAGAAATGGGTAGAGGTATGTATTCCATATATCCATCCATCTTGGAGCTGGATCCGTTTTGTTCGCAGACAGCTTGCTCACTGTGTTTAGGCTGCAAGAGAGCGACGTTCCTATATGCCTGTTTCTGAGAATCCTCTTTGATTTGTCTAACCGCGTATTGCTATATCGGATTTTTGGTAATTCGTATTGGACGGTAGCAACATTTGTGATATCCTTGTATTCTTGTACATATTACTAGAACGGCTGCGAATTTGCGAATACAACAGTGCTCCTGCTCTCCTTCGCCTCATACAAAGCGCGGCTCAACACAGAAGGCGGTGGAGGTATACTGCCGGGTTACACCGTCTGCACGCTAGCCCCAGAAGGGTATAGCTTTGTTTACTGCATCCTAGCAACGGATCAAAATAACCACTTCCGCCTTTCCCCAAGCACTTATCCTCTATAACCTCTTTACTTTCAAAGCCTGCTACCTGATATTACCCTTCTATTATGTCCACTCCCCTCTCCCCCTTGACACCCTCACACCGGAACTCACGGGCTCACACACCAAGTTCTGTCGATGCTCCAGCGAAGAACGGAGTGACCGAGGACATCATGGCAACGGAGGAATACCGGGAAAACCCGCAGTTAAGCCCATTCAAGGTGTTTGCCGAAGAGACCTACCACAGTCGCCAAGATGACCTGAGCTATTCCAGCGCACGGCAATCGCTCCAGGACGCAAATGACGATGGTCCCGACTCCTTCCAAGATCCTCCGAGTTCCCCCTTCCAATACAACGCAAGAGAAGATACGGTCGATTTTGCAAAACTGCGAGAGATGACGGCGCTCGGCGGCGACGGGCACTCTGCAACCCCCAGGAAACGTTCTTACGAGTATGAATATACGCCTGATGGCCCAGATGCAGACCATACTCCGGATGACAGAGCAAAGAAGAGCGCTGGCGAGAGAGATGTGCCGAATATCAGTGTCTGCGCGGATGAGGACGACAGCATCGTCCATGAACAGAACATGGCAGAAAACGCTGGCCAGAGAGATGTGCCGGATATCAGTGTCCGCGCAGATGAGGACTCCAGCATCGTCCATGAACAGAACATGGCAGAAAACGCTGGCCAGAGAGATGTGCCGGATATTAATGTCTGCGCAGATGGGGACTCCAGCGTCGTCCATGAACAGAACATGGCAGAAAGCACCGGTCAGGAAGTCGGAAACAGCGTAATGGAAGACAAGCATAACGAAGGCATGAGCACTGTACTGCACGGAGAAAATACTGCGGAGGACAAAGAGAATGTGGATTCTAATGGCGAAGACGATGCTATGATTGATGATTCTCACGACCCCATGGACGACACTTGCCATAGTACTTTCTCGGCCATCCCGGATATGACTTCGATGACTTCGTTCGCGCAACTGCGCCGAGACTCGCCTATGAAAGCAATGCGAAATTCCCCGAGCCCGGCCCAGCGAAGCGTTGAACCAAGTACCCCGAGTACTGCCAGGAGACCATACAGGAAAAACGCGTTGCTCGACATCAGCTCTCCAATTGGATCACCCACGCCTAGGAGACGGGAAGGCAAGGGGGCTGGAAATCCTAGCGAGACACCCAACTTGCTCGACTTTGATGACCAGCCAAACCTTCTCCCACGTCAGCGCTACGGAATGCAGAATGCACAGGGTTCCCCATCCAGGCGGTCGCCGTTGAGAACTCTGAGGGAATCAATCAGATCGCCAGTGAAGGGATCCCTGCTTGATTTCGACGCTTCCCCGGCACCAACACCCAAATCAGTGCCTACCATCACCCCAAGAGAACTGGAGACGCTCAAGTCCGGCTTCATGTCCGAGATCTCTTCACTAAAGGCAACCCTCAGCGGAAGGGAAGCCGAGGTCACCAGCCTTAAGCAAGCTGTTACGGACGCAGAGAGGCGTGTCGGCGAAGCCTTGGAGGAGGTTCGAAACGAGGCCGCTCGTAAGGAGTCCTTGGAGATGGAGCAAGCGGAATGGAATCGAAGGGGCCAGGAGATGGAAGAGGTCCTACGAAGCGTCAAAGCGGACATTGTGGAGGGAGAGCAGGAGAAGGAGGGACTGACGAAAAAGGTGGAAGAAGCCGAAAAGGGCAAAGAGCATCTGGAGGGACGGATCGTTGAGCTTGAAGGACGGCTTTCTGCGGCTCGGAATCCGGCATCGGGCGAAAATGGAGCGTCCGGAGACACCAGCCACGCGAAGACCTCCGAAGAAACAGCAAAGGAAGTGAAGGATGCTGTCGACAATGTGTCTCTGGAGCTCCACATGCTTTACAAAGG
This sequence comes from Aspergillus sp. HF37, assembly GCA_003698115.1. Lineage (NCBI taxonomy): Eukaryota > Fungi > Ascomycota > Eurotiomycetes > Eurotiales > Aspergillaceae > Aspergillus > Aspergillus sp. HF37. Next base: position 14,186 of record RAQS01000283.1, on the reverse strand, counting down.
CAAACATGAGACCAAGGTGGCGGCGTTGAAGAAAAGCTACGAGTCGCGTTGGGACAAGCGCGTCAAGGAAGCGGAGAACAAGCTGAAAGCCGTCAATGAAGAGAATGAACGTCTGAAGGCGGAGCGACCGAAAACCGTGTCTGAAGCCCCGAATGCCAACGCCAGCATGATGGCGCACGAGAAGGACGAGCACGAAGCCGAGAAGCGGGTCCTGGATGCACAGATCAAGGGCCTGCAGCAAGAGATGGCAACCATCAGAGAGGACAACGGACGACTGCACGCGGATCTGAAAGCGGAACGAACGGAGAAAGGCGAGCTGGTGGCCGCCGTTGACGAGTGGCTGGCGATGCAACAGAAATCGCCTCAGGTACAGCAGCAGCGGATGAGCTCTGGATCGCCTGTGTCGCAGGAAGTGTCGCGCGAGTCAACACCTGGCGAGGCCGAAACTCCGGGTGTGAACTCGAGACAAAACAGTGGCCGCAGCGGGATTCGGCCGCCGAGCACAGGCTCCAACGGCGAGAAGAAGATCCCGAAGGTAGGGGCAACTCCAGGGAAACCCGGCCGGGGAAACAGCGGGGGAAGGTCGGGGATCGCAGTGCCGACGCCGGGTCGGGGAGGCATTATGAGCTCCATTGAACGAATGGGACGAGGTGGCATCTGAGTTGTGTAGTATCACGAGCGACGGGGTTTCTTTTGGCTGATGATCCTTTTGTACGAATTCATGTCTTATTCCCCAGTAGCGGAGCAGAGTCAATACCATCTTCAGTGCGTTGCGTCTTCCCTTCCCTTGAGTAAAATGAGGTTTGCCGATGTAACCCGCCGATGCAGCGCCGCGGCCGGATGCTAGGGCACACGCTACGTAGCATGAAACCCCGACAGCAGCTCGAATACCCGCTCTTGTTCCCGATATCCACGACGTATCGGTACCGGCCCGGTCGTCGGAGTGAGCCGAGTACATCAGTACGTAAGTAGACTGTAGCAAGCTGCAGAAAAGGCACGTACCAACGTAGCGTTGTACGTAGCCCACCAGCCACAGCGAAGCCTGGGACGGATTACCATGAAGATGGATTATCTCCAGAACGGATGAGTAAGTGTTCCGCGAGTTTAGGTCATGATAATACATCCAACTGGGGAGATGTGCTCGTTGTTCCGAGAAGCCCCTGGTAGAGAACATTCGGCAGGAGAACCCGAGAAAGAGGGGGGGAGTATTGGTGTGATATTGAAATTCTATATGAAATATTTCAAAAAGCTCTATCGGGAAAACTAAACGTATCGATTCCGCATGAATAGAACTGCGTCTGACCCTGTGGGTTTCATGCAGAGGCACGAGTAGAGTTATAGAATACGTCCGCTGGCACTGGGGATGGAAACTTTCACCAGTAGATCAGCGACTCTTAAAAATGCCCAAATCCGGAATCTTTTCGCGGACGATATAAACTCAGGGCAGCACCCTCCCCGCGTTCCTTGGGCCGTCCAGCGGGGGAAGGGAGGGCGTCAGTGTATGATACTTTTTTTTTTCCAGTCGCCCGACAACAGGACTCGGCATGTAGGGCGGGATTGATTGGCTGGGTCGGCAGGGAGTCCGAAGTCTACACAGAGAGTGAAACAAACACAACAGCGTCGGGCCTGTCGCTCGGGACGCTCTGGACCCTGGGGGGGGGCCTTGGGCTTGGCTGGGGCTGGGCTGGGGGGTGGAGGGACATGCGACATCGGTGGTTGCAGAGTTGGGCCAATCACAGTCGCGAATTAATGAGCAGACTCTGCAGAAACTCGCCGAATGCGGTTAGTGCGCTGCTGCTGCTGCGCCTGTTTGGGCAACTGAGGGCGTGGCTCTGATTGGCTTGGGTTGGTTGGGTCTGGATTCGTGCAAACCATGGCCTTGAGGCCAGGCACTCTGTATGCAGTGCAGTCTGTTCTCATGGAACGGGACTGACTGCCCATGTACTGTAGTAGTCTAGTCCAACATGGATAGTACTCCGTAGCACATGCACCGGCCACGTTCTAGCTCATGCTATGCACACGTGCACATGTATGCTCATCAAGTAATCTCCAGTAATCTCCAGTAATCTCCGGCCATCGGCGGTTCCTCCATCAGCCACGTACACAGCCGACCCCACGGAGGCGCAAATCCTCCAGTCTAACTTCCTCCGCTGGACCCGGAAACGTAATGGTCGCGAGCCATATGACCCCGGCCAGTCCAGTCCCACCTGGTCCCAACATTCCAAGCTGATTCTCGGCTTGTCGCGCCTGTCTCGCAAACCCTTCAGGTTGCCGAGCAGGAACTTCTCCAGGTTGGGTGGGACATTACCTTGAGGACAGCAGCTGGCTCAGGCCGGAATGCGAGTCCATTGCTCCGAGTTGTCAGGGAGAAAGTCAGCCAGGACGCCATTTGCTACCAATAGTATCGGCGCAGTTAACCCCCCGTACGTGCAAACCACGGCATACCGTCGGTGGCTTATGCAGGATGCAGCCAGTCATAATTAATCTCGGTGATCTACCAGGCGGACCGCGGGTTAACCGCAGCAATATGGCCAGGACGGACCTCGGTATCTGCGCATGAATCTGACTGCCTGGGGATCTGATCGGAATATTCGCCCGGCGATGAACTGAATGATTGAATAAATTCAGTTAAAAAAATATGCGGACTGCTGAGTGTATATATATGAATGCCATGTTCAGAATTGCTCGGAGTAGCCCGGAGGACGAAATGACGCAGTTGGCCCAAAGTAGAAGGATCTCCCGGCCGGCCAATCACAGCGACTGCCGCTCTTAGTCATCCCCCCACCGCCTGACTAAGGCGAATCATCCTCGTCGGCGATGGGCTTCTTGCCTGCTCTGGGGGAGGCAAAAACGGGCCCCCCATGTGGATCGTCGCGCCAGTCGTTGGCTCCCTACTTAAACATGCGCCCTCCCCGCTGCTGCGGTCTCGTGTACCGCCCATATCCCCAGCAAAGGACCTCTCCACTCCCCATCTCTCCTCTCCTCTCCGTCCGCCCTCCTACTCCTACCCTACCTCCCTCCTGTACCTCCTTCCTGTATCCATGACCAACTAATCACCATGCCGAGAGTCGCTTCCTCTACCGATGTCGACCCCCAGGCAAGCGGAAGGCCTCCGCCGCCGGTCTCGCCATCAACTCGCGTCCTGTCAAGAGACGCGCCTCCAAGGCCTGCTGCTGCTGCCGTGCCCGCAAGGTCCGCTGTGATGTTGTGGAAAGCGGCTCTCCGTGTACCAACTGCCGCCTGGATCAGGTAGAGTGCATTGTCACCGAGAGTAAGAGGAGAAGGTAGATTGGACGTCGCTCTGTGGATTGGACCCTGCTGACTCGCCAGGAAATCTCGGGTCGAGGTCGACAACAAGAACCAGAACTCCGATTCCGGTGATGCGGCCGAGGAGAATCATGACCTCTTGAGAAGGCTCAGTGAGAGCCAGGGCCTCGCCGATGTCGCTCCCGCCTCGCCCTCGCAGCACTCAGTGGATCTGGATCAAGGCCAGCATATGCCACATCTGATCTGTTCGTGCCTCGCTGTCGGAATTGTGACTTCCTTGGCTGATATCCTTCAGATCAAAACCAGACCGGTCGCATGGGCTCTGATGGCCGAATTCGGAGAAGGATGGCTCCAAACCCTGCTGTCCCTGCCACCATGCCGCTATCCAATGTTACTTCCCAGATCCAGCAGTTGCTCGATCCCGGTTTTGGCGCCTCCCCCACCGGCCGTATCTTCCTTCCCGACTACATCCGTGGACTGCCGCCGAGGCTGCAGAAGGAGGATATCGACTATCTGTCCATGAAGGGAGCGCTAACTGTTCCCGATGTGGGACTGCGCAATGAGCTGATCAAGAGCTACATCCACTATGTGCACTCGTACATGCCTCTACTGGACCTGGAGGATTTCCTGCAGGTCATTGCCATGAATGACGGCGTTCACCGGATGAGTCTGTTGCTGTTCCAGGCCGTCATGTTCGCCGGCACTGCCTTTGTCGACATCAAGCACCTGCACGCCGCCGGCTATCAGAACCGAAAATCGGCTCGTAAGATCTTCTTCCAGCGGACTAGGCTCTTGTATGACTTTGACTATGAGGTTGACCGCATCTCCCTCGTACAATCCCTGCTGCTCATGACCTACTGGTATGAGACTCCCGATGACCAGAAGGACACCTGGCACTGGATGGGTGTCAGCCTTTCCCTTGCACATACCATCGGCCTCCATCGCGACCCCGGGAACTCTCGCATGGACGCCCGCCGCCAGCGCATGTGGAAACGCATCTGGTGGAGCACCTACACCCGCGACCGGTTGATTGCCCTCGGAATGAGGCGCCCCATGCGCGTCAAGGATGACGATTGTGATGTTCCCATGCTGACGCTCGACGACTTCGAGTTCCGTCCGTTTTCTCCCGAGGTAGTGAGCATGGTTGGGAACTCGGAGATGCTTCAAAATGTCAACCAGCAGAAAGAGCTTGCTCTCATGTTCATTGAGAAAGCCAAGCTTTGCCTCTGCGTCAGCCATGTTCTCTCTGCCCAGTATTCGGTCCTGAGCCACAAATTCGGTGGCACGATGGAGACGACCATGATGCTGGTTCCGAAGAAGGCTTCAGCGGAGACGTTTGAAGTGCAGCGCTGTGACCAAGAGTTGGAGGACTGGCTGGCCAACCTTCCTCACGAGATCCGGTATACTCATTCGACAACCTCCCGCCTTCCAGAGGCCGAGGAGGTTTTGCACACTCATCGGGCGCTGCTGAAGATGATCTATCTGACGACATCCAGCGCGTTACACCGTCCCCAGGTCCTTCCGGCGGCCCCGTATCCGTCAATGGATGGGAAACTGCAGGAGATATCAAGGAAGAAGGTACGGTTCGCGGCAGTGGAAATCACAAACATTGCGTCAGATCTGCACAGGCTTGATCTGACCAGGTATTTCCCCACGGCCGGTGTGACGGTGCTCCTCCCTGCAGTCATCATTCATCTCCTCGACATCAAGTCGAACGACGCCAGCGTGCGGATGACTAGTCTCCAGCGCTTCTACCAATGCATGCGGATTTTGCAGCGGTTGCGCGAGATCTATGCGTCTGCCGACTTCGCCACGTCCTTCTTGGAGGCGGCCATCCGCAAGGCCGGTATTCAGCTCACAGTCGCGCCATCTGACGTGCAGGCCGACTCGGACGGGGTCGACAGGGACGACACTCTGACGCCACCGCCGGACTCGCTCGCTCAGAAGATCCCGGACCTCACGTATCCCAAGCCTGCAGGCCCTCCTCGCCTCGACCAATCGATGCAGGGGCAGCTGTTTGCTTCTACCCCGCCTCCGTCGGACGGAAGCGAGAACGGGAGCATGAACAACATCAACCCGAACCACCAGCCGAACGGATTCAGCATTCCCAGGACGGACTCGGAAATGAGCATGAGCGAGCTCATGGATCTGGCCAACGATGCCGAAGTGACGCAGAACGACTTCGACGCTCTGATCAATTTCGACGATGCCAGCCACGACTTTTTCACTGCTGACGAGAACCTCAACCCGAATGTGAACAATAGCAGCGGGTTCGACATGAACAATATGGTCAACGTGCCTATGCCGGATGTGATGGCCCTTAAGCCGGAGAACAAAGGCTTCGGCATCTCGGGCATGCCGCGTGTAGAGCCCAGCGCGGATCGCCCCGAGGGCATGACCGAGGCGGCTCAGCCCGAGGATAATGGGATGACGGCAGACCTGGACACGGATCTTGGGCTGAGTCTGGAGTCTTGAATTGGAGTTTTATGATCGGATTGGCACAGGACGGCGTTATGTATTCAGCCCTACTAATGACGTGTATATAGACCAAAAGTTGCAATGAGGAATGAATGATTCGATCTCGACACACCAGCGTCCAGCACTGCCTGCCAGACTCCAACCACTCGCAGGATTAGTATGCCATCATCGTCCATCGATCGTCAGGGATGAATCTGGTGGCCTTGCGAGTGTTGTATTGCTCCTCGCGCAACCGTCGATCGTCCCTATACAGCAATATAACCGGAATCCCGACGAACACCGGTGTAAATCGGCGACTGGGGGGAAGGATCCCATCAAGTAACGCATAGTACACCCTTGCAACGCCGGTGCTACATCCCCGGCCCCAGCCAACAGCATGGAGATCCGACGACACTCCCGCGACTCCGGGGGATGATAATAAGCATGCACAATTCCCTCACCCGAGTGGGACTTACGGATTGGGGTTGTATATCGATGCCTATAAATGCTAGCTGGGCCCCTGCCATATCAACTCCAGCTATGAATCGTATATCAACCCGCACTCGTGGAACAAGGGTCTCCAATATAACTTTTCATTTCCCAGCCGCTGGGCGTTGTTATGTTTCGAACTGATCGTTTGCGCTGCGATCCTGTGGGTTAACATGCACGGGCTTCTCCTACGCCGACAAGGCGCCCGGCTCGATCAACCCGGTCACACAGGGGGGGGTATGAGAATGCTTCGTACGCTGGCGTCCAGGGCCGGTATCCGGTCATCAACGCGACTGAGATTAGTACTGTTTCGCTCCTCGGCGCATTTCTATGCTAACTTGGTAGACACCACCGACAAGGCCGCGCACGCAGCCTGGGAAATCCTGCAGGGCTTCATGGGCGGGCTGCCGGACGCTGGATCCGCGGATCAAGTCCAAGAGCTTTAATCTGTGAACGGAGAGCTATGGCGGGTGAGTAGCTGATGGTATTTGGGAGAGTAGTTGTATTGCTGACGAGCCCCAAGACACTACGGCCCAGCTGTGTGTACGGCCGTCTCTTTTGACGGCGCAGCAGTCTAACCCGTTTAGTTCTTCAACTAGTTCCACGAGCAGAACCAGAAGATCGCCCAGGGCACTCACAAGGGCATCCATCTCGACTTTAACTCGCTGGGCATCATCAACGGCATCATCGACGAGGCCATCCAGGCGCCATACTACCCCGAGTTCGCCGTCGACAACACCTACGGTATCAAGGCTGTGAGACTCGTCAACCTGCCCGTGCGCGTCGCCCTGATCTACGGCGACGCCGACTACATCTGCAGCAGGTTCGGCGGGGGAGGCCGTATCGGTAGCCGCTAAATGGACGCACGCAGAGGAGCTCCCGGGAGGGGGGGGCGGATACACGCCCATGATCGTTGGAGGGAGGGAGTTCGGGGAGACGCGCCAGGTCGGGAATCTCTCGTTCACTAGGGTTTACCAGGCTGGTCATGAGGTGCCGTTTTATCAGCCCGTGCCGGCATTGCAGCTCTTTAATCGGACGCTGTTTGGGTGGGATGCCGCGACGGGGAGTGTGAGGATTGGTGTTGGTGGTGAGGAAGACGGGGGTGTATAGTACGAATGGGACGGCGCAGGCGACACATACGCAGAGCGAGCTTTGTGCCGTTGTCGTCGAAGACACTGGGCTCGAGTTCGAGCTCGAGCTCCAGCCCGTCTGGGGGGGGGGACCTATTTGGTATTGATTGGGGAGGTGGATTCTGGATGAGCTGTGGGCTCGTTTGATCTGCGTCGCTCGTTTTGTATAGATTCGATATTCAGAAGTATACATACATACATATCTGCAATGACTGCAGGAAATGCAAAGCCAATAATGCCAATGTACAGGAGTATATATACATACCCATTGCAAACCGTCTACCCATGCAAACCCAGATCCAAGAAAATCAAACCAAACAAACAACAAACCAATTACCGATCTATGCAGTGGACTCCCTCCCTCCAAGCTCAGTTGTGTTGCCCTGCTCCCGCTGGTCAACCGTCTCCACGACCTCCTGGTTGTTCGACCCGGCCTTGTTATCCTGCGATCCGCTGTCATACTCGCCGTTATCCTTGGAGTCCGAGCGGCCCTTCTCCTGCAGCTGGATATCGTCCACGTCCGCGAGTGTCTGGTTGTTGAACGCCAGGTCATCCTCCTCGCTACTGTGCTCCGTGATTTTGAAGAGAAGAATCGGGGCAGCGATCAGGAGGCTTCCCCCGACAAGACCCCAACATGTCGCGAACTCGGTCATGAATGGCGTGCCCAGAGCGTCCAGGCTGTGTTCCATTAGCATGACGTCGTTGTATAGTCGATCGTTACTTACCGCCACATGGCCGCGGCGCCAGCAGACTGGATGCCTTTGTAAAAACCAGCATAGTTGGCCAGCTTGCGGCTGTTATTAGAAAGGGCGCCCATAAACCTACCCTTTGTCAGTACTTAACGCAGACGAGCAGACGAGCCACTCACCAGTACGAAGAGGTCTGAAAGCCGGCGTCGTAGAAGCCGTAGAACATGTACAGGAACATAGGCCCGATGTACCCGGGCTCGACCCAATCCTTCTCGTCTGTAATAGACCCGCGGGTAAACTGTCTCTGGAAGGCATATCCACCGCCCCAAACTCCCATTGTGATGACGAAGAGAACACCCCAGAGGAGCCTGGCTCGCCAAGGACGCGACAGATACTTCAAGTCCTGGATCGCGCCGAAAAAGCCAGCGCCGATCATCTGCATAAGCCAGTAGAGAAGACTGTTGAGCGATCGTGTCCGAATGTTGAAGTAGGCCGCGTTGACGCTGTTGAACTGGTATCCGTAGAACCAGTTGCTGGCCAGGAACATGGGGAAGAGCAGGATGATGTGCATGTCGCTGCGAATGGTGTCGTAGAGGCCCTTCAACTCAGACCACCAGGTAGGGTTCTTCATCACAATGACTCGCGATCCGTCCTTGCGCACAATGTTCTTGGAGTCCGAAAGAGTCCACGAAAGAACGAAGCCAGCAGCCATAAGAACCATGAAGGCAATGTAGGTGCCATCGTTGACCCCGCCTTGTGTCGCATGCAAGTTCTGGCCAAGGGGGACCTGCACATCGATTGTTAACAAGCGTCGACAGGGAGGAATGGTGGTTGTCTTACCAGACTTCCGATGACACCGCCCAGGTTGAAGATAACCCAGAAAATGAGAATAAACTTGCCCTTTTCGTTCTCGTGGGGATAACTCATCATGACCGCGCCTTGGGCGCACCACAACAGACCAGCACAAACACCAAGAAGGGCACCGGCGAAAATCAGGAAGCCCGCATTTTCGGTGTGGTTGTAACAGAGAAGCGACGCGACGTAGAGAAAATAGCCGAAACCACCGATGAAGAGGGTCAACTGGAGGCCGATCCAGTTGGCGATGGACCCGGCAAAGAAACCCACGACGGCAAAACAACTGTACAGAGCCGTGTTGGCATTGCTCACATCGTCGGTCTTAACCTGACCAGCACCACCCAAGCCGGTGACGGCGTTGAACATGCCCGGACAAAGGAAACAAACAAACGAGACCAGATACAATTGGACCATTGGAGATGCAAACCATGGTAACTGCCAACGCCCGATCTTCAGTCTCTTGTACATCCATGGTCTACCCAGGGGTTGCGAGTTCACAGCGGCCTCATTGTCGTAAAGGGGAGGAGAGGCAGTTTCGGAGCGCTTGTCCGTCTCATTTTCCGGCGCTGACATGGTGGCGACAGCAGAATAAGGGGTCGCTAGAAGAGTAGATTAAGAGGTACCCCGGGGAAAGTTGACCAGCGGAAGGGTACATGGACTGAGGAGGCGGAAAGGTGGAGAGAAGGATGTCCAAGGACGGAAGAATGCAAGGGAGAATATGGAGGGAATATGGTTGTTTAAGAATCCGGGGTACAGCACGAGTGCAACGAATATTTTGGCGACCGCCGAAGGATCAGCCAGCAGTACCTTTTTTCAGGATGGGACTTTTCTAAACCATCGTTGCAGCCGAAGCTAGTGTCACAACGTAGGGGCACAATTGGCCGGAGGCGACACAAAGTGGAGGGCCTTCCATATCCAGTGGCGTGGATCTGTGGGCGAGATATCGAACCATGTGCCGGTCGTGTACTTGGGGAAGCCGGGTTACGCAGAGAACTGCGGAGGGAAAAACCGGAACATGGAGAAAAGCGAGAGGAACAGGCAATGTGATTGCGCCAGACGACAGCGGCGATGGAGAAGAACTGGCGCCGGAACCTTTGCGAGGGACAGGCATATTGAGACAGTGACAGCCAGGATGGAGCCGTGGGCCGGGCTGCGAGATGCAACCAGAATAGCAGTCGGATTCGCCCCATGCCGACTCGAGGGTAGCACTGGCCATTGCAACCCGGTGGTCCACACCGATGATTGCCCTCCGACTCCGATATCAGAATGCCGTGACGAGACCGACCTGTAGATGCAGTCGACACGCCGAACACGCGCCGGTGCGGACTAGCAGCAGCTAAGAGAAGCCAAGCGTGTCGGCGGCGGGAGAGGCTGAGGCTACAGATGAGTCAGGCACGTGACATACAGTACAATACAGTACAGTACGTATCATACATACATACATACATACATACATACAACGATACGCAGAAAACTCTGGAAGCGCGCTAACCCAACGCGGCCATGTCGCATCAGCCAATTCGACCCAGCCATTGTTGCCTCTCTCTCTCTTTCCCTCTCTCTCGCTGTGACTGGCACCTGCCAGCGCCCAAGATGTCACCTTCGCCTCTACCTCTACCACTACCACCTTCGCTCTTTTCGCTCGGGCGACGCTCATCTCGCTCGGTTATTATCTACTCGCCTTGTCCCTCTCTCTGTTGTATATCCTCGTGCAGTGAAACGTTTCTTATATAAATTTCGTGCCTTATAGACCGGATTATTACATCATCTCACGATGCCCGGCAAGACGGCGTATCCCCCGCGCATCACCAAGTTCACCAACTGCCGCCTCGTCAAGGGCAGGAACCTGGTCGAGCAGGATCTCTGGATCGACTCGTGCTCCGGCAAGATCCTCCGCGACCAGGAGGTCTTCTACGGCCTGCATCTGTCGCCCGATGAGGTCGTCGACCTCGGCGGCCGCATTCTCTCGCCAGGGCTGATCGACGTGCAATTGAACGGCGCGCAGGGGTTCGACTTCTCCGTCCCGAAGGAGACAGCGAAGGAATATGACGAGGGCCTGCGCATGGTCAACAAGGGCCTCGCCCGCACCGGTGTCACCTCCTACCTCCCGACTGTTGTGAGCTCCACTCCGGAGGTATACTGGCAGGTGAGTCTCCCGAGCATATGTGGCCTGTAGCAGGAAGCCCTAACGAAAGATCAGGTCCTCCCCTCGCTCGCACCCCCCGGCAAGAACCACCACGGCGAAGACGGCGCCGAGTCACTGGGCGCCCACGTCGAAGGCCCCTTCATCAGCGCCGGCCGCAACGGCGTGCACAAGAAAGAAGTCCTGCGGTCCGCCTCGACGGTCCGAGACCTGGTCGACTGCTACGGCAGCTCGCACGTCACCGAAGCGGGGCACCCGTCGCCCTCGATCAAGATGATCACAGCCGCCCCCGAGCTCGGCGACATGATCGCCAACATCCCGGAGCTGGTCTCGCGCGGGATCGTCTTCGCGATCGGCCACTCCGACGCAAACTACGAGCAGGCCCTCGCTGCAACCCAGAACGGCGCCTCCATGATCACCCACCTCTTCAACGCCATGCGGCCCTTCTACCACCGCAACCCGGGCATCTTCGGCCTCCTCGGCCAGAGCGAGCGCCGCCGCCCGTACTACGGCCTCATCGCCGACGGCATCCACCTGCACCCGACGTCGATCAAAATCGCGTACAACGCCCACCCGCACGGCCTTGTGCTCGTCACCGACGCCATGCGGCTGTGCGGCCTGCCCGACGGCGTCTACGAGTGGACGAACGGGGAGCGGATCGTCAAGTCCGGGGCGCGGTTGACGCTCGAGGGCTCCGATAAGATCGCCGGCAGCTCGGCGACCCTGATCGAGTGCGTCAATAACTTCCGCAGGTGGTCCAATACCTCCACCGCCGAGGCGCTGCAGGCCGTCACCGCCACCCCGGCCCGCATGCTCGGCCTGGATGGCGTCAAGGGCTCGCTGGATTCCGGGGCCGACGCGGATCTGGTCGTGCTGAACGAGAGCCAGGATCCGTTTGCGGGGTCGACGTTGACCGTCGATCAGGTGTGGAAGCTGGGTGTGAAGATTCATGATGCGGAGAAGGATCATGCCTGAGTTGGGTTGGGATATTGGATATTTAATGCAATGGGAATGGCTGATTTTGTTAGTTTGTTTGACAAGCATCTGTTTTCTGTTTTTTTTGGCATTTCCGCCCTATTATATTTTATATTAGAACGGCTATAGATCTGTATGATACCATAAAAGGCGAATAACTCATTTATCACATGGCATGTATGTCTATATTCCATAACACTATGCGAAGTGTAAATACAACCCAGTATTCTGTACATCAAGAAACAAAAAAATGCTTGATCCCCTATCAACTCCATGCTAGACAACGCGTCTGATGGACTTTTTTGAGCAGTCATTGTGTCCATGAGCATGCAGCGGTCCAAATATCATATAACCAACGTCAATCGTGCACTTGCTTTTTGTTGCTTAAACGGCATGTTGAATCATAACAAGTATATATATATCCTCGAGGCGCTTACAGTCTGGGCTGGTTGGACCTCCAGCCCGCCTCCTCGGCGATCATCTCCGCGGCGCGCTCGCCGACAGTCAGCACCGTCAGCATCGGGTTGACGCTGGGCATGGCCGGGAAGACGCCGGCGTCGGCAATGCGGACGTTCTTCAGCCCGCGGATCTTCAGCTGAGGGTCGACGACCGCAAGCGGATCGCGGGTCACGTCGCCCATCTTGGTGGTGCCTGCCGGGTGGTAGACCGTGTGGGCGACACGACGGCCGTACTCGGACAGCTCCTCGTCAGTCTGGAGCTTCGGGCCAGGGGCGACCTCGCGCTTGATCCAGTCCTTGAACGGGGCCTTGTTGGCGATCTCCCTGGCGGCCTTGAGGCCGGCCACAATCGTCGCGGCGTCGTAGCCTCCGGATCCGTGAAGTAGCGGAAGTCCAAGGCGGGCTTGACGTTAGGGTCCGCCGAGGTCAGGTACAGCTTGCCACGGGAACGGGCACGCGGAATGTTGGGGGTCATGCAGAAGGCATCAACCGGAGTGTCGTAGCCCAGGCGGCTGGTGTTGAGGCAGAACGGAATCTGGTAGCAATGCATCATGAGGTCCGCGGCCTGGCCATCAGACCCAGCAGCGTTGGCGATCTCCCGGCGCAGGAAGATGCCGCCGTCCGAGTCCATAGTGGTCTGGTTGGGGGGCACAGGGCGGTTGAGCTCCCAGATGATGATGCTCTCCGGGTGATCAATGAGATTCTCACCAACACCCGAAATGTCCTTGACCACGGGTATTCCAAGAGAGCTCAACTGCTCACGCGGTCCCAATCCGGAATGCAACATCAACCTCGGGGTGTCGACAGAGCCGGCACAGAGGACGGTCTCCTTCTTGGCCTTCAGAGTATGCTTGACACCGGATTGCAGGGTGACATCGGCACCGGTGACGGCATCGCCGTCGACGTTGACGCGGGACACCCAGGCATTGGTCAAGACAGTCAGGTTAGGGCGCTTCTCCTCGCCGCGCAGAATTGGGTGGATGTAGGCGACACTCGCGCTGCTGCGACGGCCGTCATCGGGGTTGTAGGAGACGGAGAAAAAGCCAACGCCCTCGGTCAGGTGCCCCTTGCTGCGGATATCCTTGTTGAAGTCGGGAATAATCGGGACGTTCATTGCAGTGGAGCAAGACTGGATCCAGTCCTTGCACAGCTGGTTGCGGTGACGGTCATGAACGGGCTGGAAGGTGTTGCGCAGGTTGTCGATGACCCGGGTGAAGGTCTCGAACGACCATCCCTTGCAGCCTAGCTCCTCCCATCTGCGGCTGTCATATTCGAAGGGGCGGAAAGAGATGAGGGTGTTGTGGCTCGAGCAGCCACCCAGGACCTTGGCGCGCGAGTGACGGATATGGCTGTTCCCTATGGATATGTTAGAAATCTGAGGTATTAGCCTGGAAGTTGGTTCGTAAACATACCCATGGGCTGCTCGGTGGTGGGGTAGTCGTAGTCGAGTTCGCCGCCCAGCAAGCTGAGCCATTCGCGGAGGTTGAGGACGCGATCATCCATGTAGTCGCTGGGGCCCGCCTCGATGAGGAGGATACGCTTGTTGGGCAGATACTGGGCCAGGCGACTGGCAATCACACAGCCAGCGGTGCCGCCTCCGACGATCACATAGTCGTAGCTGTTGACATCGGAAGCGGGGAGCTCGTTTGTGGTGACCATGATGGGATTTGGAGGAGGAGGAGGAGGAGGAGGAGGAGGAGGAGAGACGCAGAGGAAGACCGAG